>CAUZXS010003900.1:42500-129758 GCA_963585895.1 Sepioteuthis lessoniana | reverse complement strand
GGATCAAGCTCTTTCAGATAGGATTTCCTGGTCAACCAGTTTTATAAAACTAGCATAGTCCAGTTGGGATTGGATTAATGTTCTATATACTTTAAGTTGCAATTGTTGTTCAGAACTTGAACAAGATTAAATTGGAAGTTTTAGGCTTAGAGGGGAATTTTTATAGAGTTGCTTGTCATGATCAAATGTCCCTCTTTACATTTGTTGTTGAATCATGGTCTGTCCTGTTCGTGAGATGCTGGGTTGTTTGGAACACACTGTTTTGCTGTTGTAATCAGTTTGTTCATGAAGAGGTCAACAAAGAGTTATTAAGGTATAGAGATTTAAACAGCTTCCAATTTGTCTTGCTCAAATTCCACTGAGGAAGATCTTTGTCTTTCAATCACTATTGAGAAATGGTCACTCCCATGTGACTTCTCATATAATCCCCCAAATGAAATCGAGGAAAGTTGAAAATTAAATCTATAGCTGAGTAAGTTGTATTTGGGATTTGTTATTGAATAAAACATTGGTTATTGTTAGTGATAATATTTTCAAGGGTTTGTTTATGCTTTTACATCCTCAAATTTATTATGACTTAAAATCTCCAGCTGTAGTAATACCTTGTTGAGTTTATTTTCATTAATTGTATCATATGCTGGAATATACAATGAAAAAATATTGACTATTTTGTGCAGGGTCGTTTTGACGGAGTCTAAAGTTGAGGCTGATTTTACTCTGGAGTATGTTGTTTCTAATTAGAATTAAGACCCCCCCTAGAAGCCCTGTGACTGGTATCGCATATGTAATTATAGACTTCAAAGTTTTATTTTTATCTGGTCATTTGACTTGAACATTTCCTGAAGGCAGACAAAGATTTAGACCTTTTAGCAGAAATTCATTTCTATTTGTTTTGATCCTATTGCAATTCAACTATTGTTCAGTGCTTCAGCTCCAACTTATTTACGAGTTTATTCTTCTAAAGTTTGCGTTTTCTATCTCCATCTTTTCTAGGATTCTGAATCTATTGTTTCTAGGTTTTCTACCTAGAAACAATAAATTCAGAATCCTATCATCTTTTTTCTTTCTTGATATAGCTTTTCGTGATTTCAGTATTTCTTTTTTGTAGAAGTTTCTGTAGAGGCAGGTGGTCTTATTTGGGATATTTTTTCTGTTTAGGTTTCGTGGATATTTACATTGCCAGGCCTTTTCCTTTTGGGAAGATTTTGCTATAGAGAGTGGTTCTGGTAGTAATGGTGTTTTTGTTTGCTAATTGGAGATGTGTAAATCCCTCAGAAGGACTAGTAACTCATCCTGTTTTAGTCCAACTAGTTTTTTTTTTTTTTTTAAATTAATTCAATGCATTTTTGACATTCCTTGTTGGAAGTACTCATTGCATTGGCAAAGGAACATATTGAGAAGGTACTCTCTACAATCTTACATATTTCTGGAAAGGAAATGTCTTGTATATTCTACTCAAAATAGCTCCAATCATCATTCCCTGGTAAGTGTTAAATCCTGTCTATGCTCCATAGCTGTCACAGCAAAACTACCTCTTTAATCTATTACATCACATGGGTCAGAGTTTACCTCTGTAAATCTTAGAGGAAGGGCGAGTTGAAAAGTTTTGGTGTATTGCTGTCTCTAATATCTTAGCAGTTTAATTTAATAAAGTTAAGCCAGTGTTAGCCAGAATTTTCACAAAACAATTAACTTTGGTAATTCTCAATAGAATCCCAATTTAAAAATTAAGCTGAGATTTTCTCTTCCTTTTTTCTAACTGAAAATCTTTGAAACTGGAGGCAGAAATAATTCTTACAAAGAAAAAAAAAGTATTGAAATATTTAAAAATAGAATGAAAATAAAAACTCATAACTGATGGAGTGGCAATTTCATTCTTTTTCCACTTTCATTATGAATTATTGTCATGACCAATAGATAAAATTTTTAATTCAAGAATTTTATTTTCAACAAGCAAAACAAATAAGGAATAAAAATTTCAAAAAATAAAAAAATTCTGAACAACCAAACTTTTTTATCCATTAAAATGAATCTTAATGATAAGACTTAAAAAGGAATAGAAACCTATTTAAAATGTGCAACTCTGCCACCTGTTTGATTTTATCAGTATTCTTCATTGAATGACACCCTACACACACACACACACACACACACCTTTAAGTTCAAATGTGATTTTAACTTCAGTGTTTCTCGATTTACTGGCAATTTCCACCGTTAGATTTTTAGGGCTACCAAGGTAAAAATGCTGACACTAGAAATGTTTTTGAACAAATTTTTGTTGAATGTCAGATTTTTAATAAGTTTTATGACTTTTTTTGTACAGGCATTTAAAATTGTCATAGACTCTTGAAAATTCACTATCTTATTGCTATACATCTAATGGGATGACTGACCAATTTTTATGATTTCACGTTCAAATGAACAGCTACAGCAGCAATTGGAATACACCCGACTAAAGCCTGATTGTCACAGCTGGTGAATTTCAAAAATGCAATCTGGACATGAGGACACTTTAGAAGAATGATATGCAATAAAATTCTGTTTTAAACTTGGAAAAATGCTACAGAAATGTATGGAATGCTTCAGACTGCTTTTCGACCATCTTGCATGAATTGAGCATGAGTTTTTGAGTGGCATAAGAGATTCAAGGAAGGCAGGGAGCCTGTGAGGGATGATGAGAGGTGTGGGAGGAGTAAGGAAGTCAATACACCACAGTTGATTGATGTTAGGGTTAGGATGTTGAGGTTTTAAGGGAGTTCAGAAGAGATTCCTAGGGAAGAGGCCAGCACTTTTCAAATCGGGTCAGTGGCATTTCCACCAGGACAATGCACCATACTTGTCACAGACTATTTGAGCAAGATGGGCATCAAGACAGTTCCTCACCCTCCCAATAGTCCAGCCCTTGCTCCCTGTGACTTTTGGTTATTCCCTAAGCTCAGAGGCTGTCATTATGAGACAATTGAGGAGATGAAAGAGGCTGTGACGAAGGTCATTGACACGCTCACACAAGAAAACTTCCATGGAGCCTTCCAGAAGTTGTTGAAACGGTACAACAAGTGCATTGCAGCTGGAGGAGATTACTTCCAAGGGGACTAGAGTTTCATGTGTGTACTAGCAATAAAAGTGAAAAAAGTCTGGAAACTTATTTAATGGTCCTCGTAAATCATCTTATACACAGGCAAAGGTGGGATCTTTTGGCCAGTTTTTTTTTTTGCTTCATTTTTAGATACAAAACTTTCTAATTCTATAAAGATTAAAAAAAAAACAACAAAAAAAAAACAAACAGCATGAAATTCAAATTCTGTAGGCACAGAATAAACAGATTTTGCTGCAAAAGGAGGAAAATAATCAACAATGTGGGTCATCCCATCCTCCATCCTTAAAAAGTTTAAAACATGTAAAATTGATTTCATGTATTTAAAAAGTCCCAAAAATTTCAGACACAGAAATTGGATTTCACTGATGATTAAACTTTTCAACTTCCATTTTAAGAGCTTCAATTTTGCTGTTTTAAATCCCATTTTCATAGTATATGTGTGTATAAGTTGGCGAACTTAGTCGAAGGCGACCTGAAGGCTCCTTTTTCAATGGTTACTACACCAAGGTGTAGAGGAGAGCGCTACTCCATTCCCTGGATTGCTCCCCTTACCTTATAATTCTGAGTATTAAGCAAGGTGGCATTAATTACCATTTTTTGAGTCTTTCATATGACTTGACCTGAGATTGAACCCGTCTCTCAGACTATTGGCGAACACTCTACCCATTAGGCAGATTGGCCGAGATTATTTTTTTATATATATATATATATATATAAACAAATGTAAATGGAAGTTGAATACAAAAACAATACAGATGTAATTTGGAAAAACAATCATAGATAATCAATATTCAATTAAAAGTCTATTTTCTCAAGTTTCATTTTCATTATCAAATTGAACTAAATGTTCTTAAAGAAGAAGAAGAAAAAAGCTGATTTTTTTTTTTTTTTTTTTTTTTTAATTAACAAAACCACCCTCACCATTATTTGTGGGTTTGTTTGTTTCTGGGTTTTTTTAATGAACAGCAATGTTTCTAATAACAAAATCAAATACTCACCCAAACACTAAATTTGACATTCTTATATGTTACCGTTTCCACATTGAAACCTACTGTTGGTATCGTCGTCACAGATTGTCCCAATTTCAATTTGTATAATATAGCTTCAGGTAGCAGATTAAGGAAAACAAAGCTCAAAAGAAACAAAATTCAAACAAAAATCATTTTTAACAGTCACAGAAGATAAACATTTTCACAAAAGCAAAAATACATCAGAAAAAATAAATTAAAAACAGTTTTTTGAAAATAAGTCTTAGATAAATTTGAAAGAAGAAAAAAAAAATTTTTTTTTAAATACATTTTAACCCTTTTTATCCTTAAATTTCTGAACTTCAATTTATCCCCTGCTGTTTGTGATCCCTCCCACTATTACAACAGTTGTGTAGTGGAAAATAAAAATACCACCAGTATACCAGTGTAACGGGCTCAAAGGGTTTTGGTCAAAGAAAAAATTGTTCTAACAATCAAACAGAAAATATATTTAAAGCTTAATGGATCAAATCTCTAAAAGTTACAAATATTAAAACCTCCATTACACTCCACCCCAACATTCAGTTAAAGTTTCCTTCTCTTGGGTTCCAGAGATGAGAAAAATGATTCAAATTTTAACAGTAGCTATATAAAAATCTTTAGACAATGAAAAGATTGTTTCAAGCAATGAAAAGATTGTTTTTATCTTAGTAAAGTGAACTTACACAATGACCTTTGTCTGTTACTCTCTAAGAAAATCAGAATTTATAAGGCATCTTTCAAGAATCAAAAATCAAACTTTTTTCTGTATTTAGACATTCTATTTGCATTCTTAAATCTAAAGTTTGTTTAACAACAACAACAGCAATAAGTCTACATTAAAAAAAAAAAAAAAAAAAATCTAAACTTAGATATTTTCAAGAATAGTAAATGCACACACACACACACACACATATGTACTCACGTGTTCAACAGATTCTCTTGTAGGCATATTTTATTGAACAAGGATTTGGTGTTCAGCTTTTTCTTGTAGGCAAACAAGATATCCCAACTGTAGTTGGAGGTAGTTTAAAAACTATCCAAAATCTGAGTACTTTTTGGGTCATCAACAATGCGTTGTGGAGAGCTAGATTCTATGTTCAAACAATTTCTTGACCATGTACCCATACTCGGACTTTGGACAGTTTTTAAACTGCCTCCAACTAGTTGAAGCATCCTGTACACCAACTGAAAAAAGAAAGAAAAAGAAAAAAAGAAAGCTAAATAAGAAAAGCTAAAAACCAAATCCTTGCCTGTTATTTTCAATAAAACATTATATATATTTTATATATATATATATATATATATATATATATATATAACCTGACCTGCAAACATTTTTTTTTTGGTGAAGGTATGAAAACTAAAAGAACTGAGTGTCATGCAACAATCAAAATATTTTACATCATAAATTATGCAAGAATATAAAAACTTGCTTCAACTTTGACATTTTATTAATCATAAATAAGAAAAAGGCTGAGAAAGCCTAACATCTTGCATAGATTTAAAGAAACAAAGCAGAACTATTGCTTTTGATGTGTGTGTGTGTGGGGGGGGCTACATCAAGTGCACTTGAAATAATGAGTTATTTGTGACTTGTTGCTATTTCAAACAAGTGTAAAAAGCAATTTAAAAAAAAAAAAAAGTATTTGTCATTGCCTGTTAACAACCAGAGATTCACACTCTTTAATTATTCAAGTTGAAAAAAGATTGGTCAAATATCGTCTCTATTGTTTTCAAGATTCAAAGAGTAAGTGGGAGGTATAGTAACATGATGGCACCAAAGAGAAAAGTGGAACAATATGAAGGCAGTTTTGAAATTATTTAAAATCATTCTAAATTGGAAGTTGAAACTATTGCTTGATACAAATTTATTATTCTTAGTCTGGTAGATGACAACAAAAAGATTGAGCTCTCTAACCATCAAGTCATGACTAATGCTACGATCATTTTCTTATGGTTTCATTTAGTAAGATTAGAAAGGTCCTCAGAGGTTAGACATGATGTTTTAAGAAATTATTTTATTCAGTTAATTCTGTTTTGCATTTCAATAATTCTATTATAATCCTTTCATAAAACAAACTATACAGAAAAAATTCAAACCTTTTTCTTACTTCAACTTTTATGAATGTCAGAACATTTCCTATCAGACACACAGGACTGCATGGTTCTTTAAACCAACTGAGCATACATGGTTGTTTACGATGGTGCCTAATCACCTGACTAAACAAAATACTTTCTCTACTTATGATCCACCTAACGTAACTTTACAATATTATGAATTGATAGAAATACAAACAACTCATACATACAAATAAAATTCTTTTATTAAATTTTTATTGGATTAAGACATCATATTATAGGATATATGAATGTATATGCAATCAAGATATTGAAAAATATAAGACAAAAAAAAAAAAAAAAAATTTTCTGCTTCTCAACATTATTTGGAAATCAAAATTTCTATGGCAACATTTTAGTTTTATAAAAAGGGTATCATCAATGCAGCAATTGGTCTTCTTTGCTTGTCTCATTTGGAGAAATGTAATTAACTTTTAAGTTGTATGATAATAATGAACCTCATGAAACCAAACAAAAGAAATAGTTTAGTTAAAAAAGAGAACCACAAATCCCTGTTCAATTTGTGGATTGCATTTAAGAACTAAAAAGAAAAATATTAAGTTTTGTATCATTTCATTGTATATGGTCACCTCCCGCCCCACTTCATTTCCAAAAAGATTGGATTATCTCTTTTTTTAAATTTAAATTATGAATTTGTAGTTTGTACCAGATTTTAAATAAAATTGAAAATTTTATGATTGATTTTAATGGCATGTCAACCTATCTGGGGTTATTTTATGCCTGAAGGTAAAGGAATTGCATACATTGTATGTTTATATATACATTTTTGTGTAGTTGTTTTATATATTTTAACGTCAAAATCCTGTGTTTTTCTTTTTTTGTTTTTTTTAATAATTACTTTGTAATGCTAAAAAGTTTTGGTATAACTTTATTTCTTAAAAGAGGGACAAAATGTCATCCATGTCAAAATTTCCAAAAAGAAATATTGAAGATAAATTTTAAAAATTTGAGAGGAAAAACCCCCCAAAAAACAGTACCTTTTAACTTAGATCAATTGCAAAAATTGTAATGATTTATAATTTGCTGAATGTTAAAAGCAAAGAAGTTAAAGCTCACAAAAAGTGCGTGCATGTGTGTGCGTGTGTGTGACTAGATGCTTCAGTGACTTTTCTTTCATGAAAGAATTACTAAAACTTTCAATGTTATTATAAAAAAATATTTTGCACAGTCAACTAAGATGAAATGGTCTGACCAGAAAAAATGTATAAGTATTTTTATTAATACAGAATTGAATAGCAAAGGGGAATAAATTGAATTTTAACAGCCAATGACATTTAATCATTTGTAAGGCAAAACATTCCACAATAAATTCTTTCATTTATTTGTTGGAGGTCAATTCAAATTAACCTTAGACTAATTTATGTTCCTTCCTCACTAATCTGATTAAAAAGGGTGGAACAGGACAACTAAAAAGTCTTGAGTTTAAAACTTGAGAAAAAAATAAATAAACTCTTATATTTCTAAAATGAAAGAAAGCGTGTGTGTGCAAATTAAAGTGGATATTAAAAATAAAGGTTAAATGTTTAATTCAAGCGACAAGATTGGATAAAATTTTAAATTGTCTCCAGCCAATGGCAATGAAATTTTACTAAAAATAAACCATTTAAAATCCTTAGCATTTCTTACCTTGTCCCCTTTTTATTTGAAGAAGGGACAAATGGAAAAGGAGGGAGTAGAATCAAGAAAAAAAAAAAGGAAAAAAAAAAGAGAATTTTGAGAAAACAACAAGAATAAAGTTAGTGTAGTAGACTGATAGGACCAAAATCAAAATAGGCCACAGTTTTTCAGTGACAGTTGTGATCTGTGTCTCAGACACCCACTGCTTCAGTTAATAAGAATAGGGAAGCTGAATGCAGATTTGAGGAAGAGGGGTAGAAAAAAAAAGAAAGAAAGAAAAATTCTATATGAGAAATGTAAATGTTCACACAAAATGAATGTGTCTTAAGAGTTGAACAGTGACAAACTGTGTTGAGAGAGAGAGGGTAAAGAAAAAGACAGGAAACATCATGTGAGTTGGACTCAAAGATTGTTCACATACTACAACAACAACAACAAAGAAGAAATAAGTTAAGAACCTAAGTAACTAGTGAAGTAGAAATTTCCTTCCTTCCAAGGATAACAGAGGATTGGCAGAAGCAGAAAGAACATTGCCTGCAGACAGCACTGGACAACCAATATAGCAGATTACGATAAATGAATATACAACAAAAATATAATAAGTTTAAAATATAATAGTTTAAAATCTTCATAATTTTTTTGTTTTAATCTTGTTTTTTTATTAAAATAAATAAATAAATAAATAAATAAAATAAAGTAAGTTACCCATCTCCATTACTGCATGTGCCCAACCCTGAGAAGACTAAAATAAACAACCAATCAAGTTCAATAGAAAGAATTTTAAAATTTAGAACTGTTTAAATAACATTTATCAAAATAAATAAAAATGAATAAAAAACTCACAAGAAATAAAACTTTGGTACCAAAAATTTGTATAATAAATCCAGACAAAATCTGAAGTAAAAATATTGCCAACTATTTGCAATATGAGCAGAAGTGAAATTTTAAAACAAGCAATTTAATAGAAACAAATGATTTAAAAAAAAAAAAAAAAAAGAAAAAAAGAAAAAAAAGGAGGACTATTAACTTCTTTCATGGAAACAGAAGGTTATATATATATATATATATATATATATATATATATTATATGAAGCATAAAGCCTTCTCTTTCTAGACACAAATTATGTAGATGCTTATAGACCACACCTAAAACACACACACACACACACACACACACACACACACGTGACACATACTAAACAGTTTCTACTAACAAGTGGTGCAAAGAATGTTGGGAAGTAGTACACTCCTTCAATTTGGAGAAATATTTTTCCCCTCATTTAAAGTTTAATTTTTTTCTTCTTTTTAATACAAAGTATAGAGAAAGATTATTCAACATGTTGAAATAACAGCCTACTAGCTACTACTATTACAATGAGGCTACAGTGAATGAATAATTAAAAAGAGAAAACACATCAAAGCAATTTCCATAAAAGGTGAATGAGCAAAAGTCTCACATTGGAGACATTATTAAATACAGCACTCAATCAAGTTAGAGACTTTAGAAATAATGAGGAGCAAACAATGAAATAGAGAATAGAAAATACACACACTAAACATTGCAATATTATTAAGTCACAAGATAACAAGAATATTTCAAGAGAACTCTTTCAAAGTTTTTATTTTTACAATACAAAATTTAAATTCATTTTCTAAGTCAGGAGAAATGCATTGTAAACCTCCACCCCTGAAAAGCAATAGAAACATTAAAAAATTGAAATAATGTACATTATGAACCACACCCAACTACCATTTAGCAAAAATGGATCTGGTATTTTTAAAAACCGTTGGGGGTGGTTAAGGAAGTAAATTGGAAAAAAAAAAAAAGAAAAAAAAAAAAGAAAAGAAAGAAAGAAAAGAAAGAAAGAAAGAGAGAGAGAGGTTAAACAAATAAAACATTTAATTTTTTATTCACATCGAATCAAAGTTTTAACCTGTCAAATAGTCCAGGTTAAAAGCGCAGCAACGGCAACCCACGTTTCCAATGTTGGTATCATTAACAAAGGAGAAAAGTTTGGGTAAACAGCCTAGGCACCTCCCACCCTATGATACCTGCATCTAAAAATGTTTGGCTTTGGATAACCCTTACTGCACTTTTAACCTGGACTAACAAATCAAACAACTTGTTTAAAAAAACACATTAAATTCAGACACTTTGTGCAGATAGCATAAGTTTGCAGCCCCAAGGATTTAGCATGAGACAAACTTTTTCTCTGATGTCATAACATATTTTCTTTGCCGTGAAACTTAAATATTGATAAACCTTTTAAGTGTATAAATATTTGACAAGATTCACAACAGAGAAAATATACAATATCCAACATTTTCTTATTTTTAAATCATTTCACTAATTGACACATTATAAATTGGGTATGACTTTTTACAAATCTGCTTTTGACAATCATCTCTCTAACCATTTTGTATCCATTGGCAACAACAATGACAGCAATAATAATAAATCAAGATAAAAAAAAATCAAAAAAATCTGAAGAAACAAAAATGATTAAAAACCTTTAAGAAATCAAAATGATTCTCTAAAAAAAAAAAAAAAAAAAAAAAAAAAAAAAAAAAAAAAAAAAAAAAAAAAGTCAATCAAAATTCCATAGTTTTTCTTGGAAGTAAAAATCTTCCAAGATTTACCAAAATAACGCAATAGCCATTGACTACAATAAATTCCTCATTTTATATATTTAAAATAAATTCTAATTAAGAATGTAATTGTTGTTGAGTTAAATGCAGTTTTACTTTTGGACAGATTAAAAGAAAACAAAACTACAAAATATCCAACAAGGATTATTGTATTATTTTCATCAAATAACTACAATGACATCAAAGCAATAAAAGTAAAAAAAAGTTTGGATTTGGGATTAAAATGTGTTACAAAAATGAAAGCCATTTTGGAAGTTTAAAGTCACAAATATTTTTGAAATAATAAGCAAATTTTCTTCTTTAAATTCATAGACAAACCCAATTCAAATCCTGAACAAGGTTATTTCCATTTCCCTTAATGCTAATGCTCTTAAGAAAGGCATGAATCCATCTTTTTTTCTTCCTCTGACCACTAATTATAAGTGAACAGTAGATGCAGACTGGGCCTTTATAGTAAGGCAACTGGTCTAGAAGATTGATAGTCAAAAATCACAATATGGGGTGACTAACAACTTCACCTCAACAACAAAAAAACCTGCACTATTATTCAAGAAAACAGAAAAACAACAGATTGCTAACATCACACTATAAAGTAGAAAGAAAAGATTAAAGACTTATGCCACAATCTGATTTGGTTGTAAAAGTGTGACTCATGTAGTGTGTATTGAGCATGACAAACCTAGAGGAGCCCAGCTCTCCAGTTCTACAACTGGTTTAAATTCAGAGTTTTCTTTCTCTTGGATTGGTTGCCATATCAAGGTTCAAGAGATCAGTGTGCCCTATTACTATTCTCTCATAGGTGGAGAGAGAATAGTTGGCTTCCAAAGGCAGGAAATATGTACAGCCTTGTTCAGGATTTAAACTCTGGTAGCCAAGTACACTTTCTATAATGATAACTTGTGTCATGAAAGCAAAATATTAACACTAAAAATGTAAAATCTTCATAATCTCTATAAAAGCTGTGTGTGTGTGTGTGTGTGTGTGTGTGTGTTATATAAAATTCTTAAAATAATTGTTGTTTATATCAAATCAGTTATTACTCGAATGACATCAAACATCAAATAATTCTTGCTTAACAATTTCTAACTCACATGTTTTTTGAAAAAAAAAAATTTAATAAAATTCAAAGAAATAACATTTTCTTCATTTCCAATCTGTCCTTTTGTCATCTATACAGAAATTTATCCAAATAAACTATTTTCTGTCCTGAAGTTAGTTACAGTCTCATTATAGGGGGGAGGGGTGGGTTTGCACACATTGGCAAGCAAAGGAAAATAAGCTTTGTTGGTAGAATTTTTTTAAAGCATATTTTGAAAATCTAACAAATCAAAAACTTCATTTTTAAAAAGTTATATTTACTTGTGTATCATGTGACTTTCTGAGAGCAAAATTTTAGCCTAAAATTGCAAGACAAAAATTGTGTGTGTGTGTGTGTGTAGTCAGCAAAAGTTAGGTCTACTATGATGCAACTGCCTTATATTAGGCTAAAATTTACATTTTGCATGATATGCCAGTATATACAGTAAATTGTCTTTGAAGTACTGTTCATAAAAAATAATCCAAGTGATTTAATCTAATAATGAACTTATTGATTTTTCTTAAATCTTTAAATTCATGTTAAAAAGGAAGACTTTATCATTAAAAAATAAAGACACCTTTTAGTCGAGGTTAAAAGCCTCGTAGTGAGAAAAGTTTTTCTCTTTCCTCAATGAAGCAGAAAAAAAAGGTCTGGCTTGAGATTACTCTTAGCACATTTTTGAGCCTGCATTAAATGACCCTTTGTGGTTGATATGCTGTAAAACAAAACAAAAACATTTTTGATCATTTTAAATGTTCATTGGTTAAGATGAAAAATCAGGTTGTGTTTCTTTAAATTTTGCATTTCAATGAAGAATTAAATTTAATTTTAGTTTGGTTATTACACTTACCACTTAAGAGTGTGTGTGCGTGTTCACAGAAATATCCAAATGAGAGGATGCTTTATGGGGGGGGGTACACCCTCCACCCACAATATTTTAATGAAAAGACAACTGGCTTTAAAAAGAAAAGTTTCTACCAACTGTAGAAAAGCCCAGTCAGATCAAATATGAGTTTGAAGATCAATAATCAATCAGAAATGTTATTTATGCACATAGAAAAAAAATACCTGGAAGAATTTGGATTCTTGATTAAAACGGATTAAAGAATCTAGGTTAAATTCAGTTTTAGAAATACAACAAAAAGTACAATTAAAGCACAAAAAATTGAAAAGGTTTGTTTTTTTTTTTAAATGTAAAGAAAGATAGACATCAAGCATTATTATTTTTTTCTAATTATTCATTGTTCAAAATCTTGTAAATTAGGTGTTTTCTATGCATAACTTTTAAAAGATCAAAGTCTGGCATCATAAAATTCTACTTTCAAGAGAATTATTCACTAACTAGAAGCAGAGGAATCTGATCTCATCTAAATGATTAAGCAGAACACACGGAAAAAAGAAGGTAACTTGCATAAAATATAGTTTTGCTCTTAAACTCGTTATCTCTGTCAATGAAATCAAATTTCTTTTGAAATCAACAAGCCTTTTTGACCAAGACAAAAAAAAGATACTTGTTTTTCCTGCTGCATCCAGACCAAGCATTAATATTCTCATTTCCTTATTTCCAAATATCTTGGACACCAGCTTCCCCATCGTCCCTGCCTTAGGAAGAAATCTGAAAAACAAAGAACATTTACAATCAGTACCGCGTTGCAATCAAATGGCTTAAAAATTAAAAAAAATAAATAAATAAATGGGGGGGGGGTTATGCTATAAATTTACAAAACATTCAAATATTTTTGCAGAATATATTTTATTTTTCAGAATTTATATCCAACCAGAAACATTATTCCTCTTAGCTGCAATTAATTAAATGTCTGAAAAGTAAAACCAAAAGTGAAGAATTTTCTCCATAAACTGAACATATATTTTATTTAAAAAGATTTTTAAAATTCTATTTACAAGGCAGGATTTTTAAAAAATCTGTGTGGGTTATAGTTGCCAAAGGGTTTTGTTTTAAATTTGGACACCATCCTCTTCAAAGTAGTGTCATTCCTTGCATAGTGGGCCACCACTCCCAGCACTTTTGAAATGCTCCATGACAGTTCTGCATATTAAGCACCATATGCAATTCACACTGATCTCCTCCATAGTGTCAAAACAATAATCCTTCAGTTTGAAAATTATCAACGAGAATGAGGAACAAGTTACAAACAATTAAATCTTTTAAATTGAATGACTGGTATGACATAAAAACTGATTTTTTTTCTATGCACTAAGAACAACTGTGTTGTCATGTTAAAGCACTCAATTCCTATTGTACCACAGTTCCGGTTATTTATGCGGAATGTTCTCTCAGAATGAAACCCTAAGGAATGAATCTTTATGGATAGTTCTCATCTTTCATCATCCTTCAATGGTGATTGATCAGTTTCAAATCATAAATGCCATTTGAAACCCCTCTCTCGGTTCATTGTTGTTTCATTGCTGTAGGTCTGTTTCAATATTTCAGGTAGTAATTCACCAAATTCAATACAGAATTTGATTGTTACAATCAACTATTACAGCATGTCAACCCACCTAGGGTTATTTTATGCCAGAGGTTTGGGAATCACATTCATATTTACATTTTTGTGTAGTAGTTTTTTTAAGAGGTTTATTTCTTGCACAGGGTCCAAATAAATATAATTTTGAAACATCTATATGACCTATAGAAGAGACCCTAACAGGTTTTTTTTTTTTTTTAAAGAGGTGTTACCCCTTTGCAGGGGGTACATTTGGCATATTGTAAATCCTACCAACTGCAATAGAATTTGAGGTTTGCTCTCTGCTCAAATTTGAGCTACTACACCGAGGTGTAGGGGAGGGTGCTACTCCTTTCCTTTGATTTCTACACCTTACCCTTATAATGCTGAGTGTTAAGCAAGGTGGCATCAAGTACCATTTTTTGAGTCTTTGGTATGACTTGACCTGGGATTGAACCCCGGTCTCCCGGACCATTGGCAAACACTCTACTCATTAACCATGATTTAATACAAGTTGTGGGAGATCTAACCAAACTGCATTACAAATATGAAACAAATCTTTTGTAGGTTTTTCTAGACATTGTTTTTTTTATTGCACAATTCAAACTGGCACAGACATGTCCAATAAGATTTAGGAGAGAAGCACAACTTTAGCATGAAAGATGATTAATGCCTTACGAGTGAGTGGGAGGATTTCCTCTTCACATCTTTTTTTTTTTTTGTGATGGGTCTGCCATTTTGAAAAAGGAAGGACATTTTTGGTGCAAATAATCATTAGTATATACATTAGAAAGTTTGTGTACATTTTTTTTTTTTTTTTTTTTTTTTTTTAAATCATTAACAATTTTCTTGTTCAAAACTGATTTTTCTGAAAAGAGCCATTAACAAAAGTTGGAGAGATTTTGTGAAATGCTTTTTCTGCAGTCTAGTCTGCTATAACAAATCAATGTGATCAAGATATCATATTGACATTTTTTTTCTTTTTTTACATGGTTTCAAACTTGTGCTTCTAACATCTACTTAAAAAAAAAAAATTCTGTTCAAATTTAAAGACATCATACAATGTATAGTTGTCCAGATTACTCTTAAAAAATTAAAATAAATAATATATAAAAGAAAAAATCTCTCCATCCAATCTTGGCAACTCACAAACATATTGTATGTCATTTACATATCTTGACATTCAAAATGTAAATAAATCTTATCAAGCTAAAAATCATTTGTTTTAGGATAAAATCCCCACCCCACCAACATCTTACAGTGTTAATTACTTTCAAGCATTGAGAAATTTCCAGCACAAAATTTTGGAAGCTCAAGTTAAAAATGTTACCTTTCTTAAAATTTGGGCTATGCCAAAAATATTTGTTATTTTCTTTCATTTGAATTTGACCCCAGAAAAGGGGTGGGTGAATATATATTGATGTCACAAATATCACAAAACAATGAAAAGTGTTCTTGAAAGAAGTTGGGCGAAGCTAAACAATTCTAATGCCACTTTAATTAGAAAAAACAGAATTGGCCAACACAATAAAAGCAAGCAGACTTAAAGGTTTTTAATACTTAAGTTGATTGCAATGTCAATTGAAAGATCATCAATAATATGGGAAGCAAATTATCTCTCAAGTAATCACACAAGAGTTTTTAACATTCAGAAACAGACTTGGAGACTAAAGATAAAAATTACATTTTTTTTTAAATGAGAAAGAGAAATCTATAAATAAGAGTTGTTAACACACAGCAGTCAAGTTTACAAAACTTTAAAATAAATATCTAAATTGTAAAGCTGACTATTCTCTGAGAAAACATGCACACAATTCTAACACAAAATATGTTGATTTAATCAAAAACTAGTTAAATAAAGAATGTTTTTGGAAAGTAAGAAAGATTTACATAACAGGTTATGAAAATAAGAAAAGGTCTTTCCCAATGAACTACAATTGAATTGAATGTATTCAAGACATTCAAAACAAAAATAAGTTTTATTCTGACCTGGAACATTCTTTAGTTTCTAATTAAATTTTAAATAAAAAATTTTTCAAGAAGCAGCAATTGGCTGAGTGTGTACCACATTGCAAGTGGAATATTCTAGGTAAATTTATCGTCGGTAAATTCATCATATTAGATTTTCCCTTTGGCTCTTTTCATCAAATTCTGAATGTAGCCACTAATAATTTACCTGTGATGAATTGACCCCATTTGCAAGTGAAGTGGGGGTCAAAGTTATGATTATTAGATTTCATAAGTGATTAGACAGAAATGAAAAAAATTATACCATTTACCAACAGCCCAATATGATAGATTTGTTGCCATTTGTTAAAAATAGTCACACTAGACTGTAATTAAACAAAATTCAAAATCACAAGTTAAAAATAAAGAAAAATTTAGTTACACTGTGTTCAGGTGGGAGGGACAATCAGTAACTCTGTAGCCTTATACATTGTTATAAACTGAATTTAGATCTGAAATTTTCACTCCATAATTTTTGGTTGCTATAATTAATAGATGTGTTAAGTGTATTGACAGGTAAAAAAAAATGTTCTTGTTTTGTTTAATCAGTAGATGACAGAATTATTGATAGATCTATGTATTTACATATGGCTGCTTTTTTATGGCAAATATTAAAGCCATTTTAAGATTAATAATCTGAAATTATAATTATTTGGGAAAAAGAAAAAAAAAGAAATCAAATGACATTTCCTTTTATGATCAACCTTTCTTTTCCATTTATAAAATGTCAATAAAAATTTAATTTTGCCAAAACAAGAATTTTGTTGTGGCCATTCTAATGTAGAGAGAATTTAAAATATCAACCCAAATAAAAAGAGAAAGTGAACTTGAAGTCAAAGTTTAAAAATTACATATTGTTAAGCATAAAATACAGATTCTAGTGTCCACAATATACTGAAAGAAAAAAAAAAAAGAAGAAAACTGACCAGACATCCCCCCTCCTCATCACCGTCATTCAAATGCTTGTTGCTAGATTAGCCATTAACTAAGCTTAGCTTGTAACAAGGACAGATGAATAGGGCACTCTGTGAGAATCAAATTTACTAGTAATAGTCAATTAGTATAGCTTGTAACCCATACATCAGATGAGGAATCCCCATTGATAGATTAACTGCAAAGAATGAGTGATTTTTAGCAGTGGAGGGAAAATTTACTAAGTAAATTGTCTCTCTCTCTTTTTGTAAATGTTGGGGGACAGAGAAGGACAGAGGGGGGGGGAATGTGAATAGAGATAGGGGGAGGTGAGAGAGAGAGAGGATGAGAAGGTGAGAGAGAGAGAGAGAGAGAGAAAGAGAGATCAAATCAAAATCTCAGAAAAGAGGCAAAAGTAGATGGTTTAGTTTGATGGTATATCAACCATTGTAGGTTATTTAATGCCAAATCTGGTTTATTCATATAAAGATATATATGGTTTGTCAACAAAGTTAAATGGTTCCAAATATTGTTATGTATTATTAATGATTCAATCAAATATCAGTCATTTGTTTACACACAGTTAAATGATCAAACAGTTCTATTTCTAACAATTCAATTTAGCATAAGTCATTTGTTTGCACTCAGCATGAATGCCAAACAGTTCTGTTTGACCAGTAAATAGAAAGTATCGGGTGATACCACTCTGAACCAGAGAGGACCTAGGAGTGTGGCAATGAATGGGTACTCCGCATTACCAAAAGCTTGAGTATTACTAGAGCCTCACCATCAGATTGTTTAATGTCATATCCAGGACACTCGATCTGGGAGAGGGTCTTACCTCTCTGCAGAGTCAACCGGGATAGCAAAAGTAGAAGTGGATATCAGATACACACTACATAAATTAATACACAGGAGCCAGGAGGATGCACACTAATCCATAGAGAATGAAGAGGTCAAAGGGGATCTGAAGAAGGTTATCAGTGGGCTCATCTGGAGGAAGTTGTCCACAACAGAGTTTGTTGGGTTTTTTTTTTTTTTTTTAGAGTTTTGGCTTTTTAATCCAAGAAGAACTAAAACAGAACAAATAGTAAAAGAAACATTTTCAATTCAAAGTACAACAAAAGGATTGTGTATCCTTTTGTTTATGCTATAAATAAACATTAATTGCAAATGCCAGTTTCAAGTTTTCACAATTATCAGGCAACGATAAAAACTTTTCAGGATATGAAAGCTTTCATTATTACATGAAACTGACAGCTATTATTAATATGTCTAAATTTCAATATCTTATATACAATTAGCACTATCTTGGATAGTGGAGATTGCTAGACAATCAGTGTCTCTTATTTTATATATATTATTGTGCAGTGATGAAAACACCCTTCACTGACACAATGAACTAGTCTGAAAAGACACACACACTTTATATATAAATATACATACATACACACACACTGTGTATATTTTGTTAATGAGATTGGGAATCAACTTATCGTTGACTTCCAACAATGTCTCCTGTGTGTATTCATTACTTTTACTGTTGGACTACGATATAACAGATTGTTGACAAGGAATTTTGAATTGACCTATGCGTTAATAAAATTTAGAATGAAGGCACAAAAAGTTAATCAAGTTAAAAAAAATTTAAGACAGCAATTTTTCCCTCCCTTTTTCTCTCCAAAGGAAAAAGAACATGGAGGACCTGAAATGTTTTATCTTGGAATTATCAAACCATCAAGAAAAACAGCGTAATCAAGACATGGAAAGACTTGAAAAACAGTAGAGAAGACCTCAGATGACAGGAGAATGTTTTTCAAAACTTAGAAAAATGCTCAAAAGACAGTAACCAAGGTAACTAACCTTTTATCTCAAGATTTTGTAATCAATTCAATTGGAGAATTTTGGTACAGAACAGAAGAGGAGGTCACATTTGCAGCATATTTTCAAAGATATGATGATATTTTAAAAATTTTTGAAAAAACCCAAAAAACTATCAGACAAGAAAAAAGTGACTATTGCTTTGTAAATTCGGAGCCATTACGCATAAAAAGTATGCTAATTACATACAACTAAAAAATCCAGGAGATATTTTTTTCATGAAACCATTTTTCTGTTAACAAAAATTTTTGGTGAAAGGAGTTAACTTTTCCACACACGTTGGCAATGCCTTAATCTGACCATGAAGGATACAGATTATTATACCACATTCACAAATATAATGAATAGAGAGTGTGAGCTCATTCCAGATATGTTCAAACGTCTCATATTTTGTACAAGGACTAACGGCACCAAAAGACGCTGAAATAAGATCATGTCTACTATCAAAACTGGAACGAGATTCAAAACTGACATTACAAAAATATCGCTGAAGAATGTCAATGAATAATTGGAAAAATTGAGAAGAGAGATATTTCGCACTCTGTTGAAAAAAGAAACCTGGTAAAAAAAAAAAAAAAAAAAAAAAAAAAGGTTTTCTTTTAAAATTAATCCTTGTTTCAGTTTCCTTGTTTAATGGCATATCAACCTTTGTAGGTTATTTAATGCCAAAGCAATCCTTCTTGGAGAATAGTACGATTTAACCCATAGCTTGGGGGGGGGTAAGAGGGTTCATACCTTTCCCAAGGGTATTTGTCCGAAAGTGAATGTAATAGCGCAACTGGAGTTTGAACTCATTCACTACAATTCCAGAATCCATTGCTTTAATGATTACACCATGAAGCGACTCCTCTAATCCTTGTTATCGATGTGAACAAATACACTTATATAAAAACTGCCCATTTAAAAATAAAGAGTATCATAATTGTGGAAATAAAAGACAAGTTCTCACATTGAAGAAAAGAACCCAGAGAAAAGAAAAAGAATACGAAATTCAAAAATATGGTTAACTCAACAAAAACAAGAAAACGCGTTTGCTAAGATAAAAAGAAAATTCATAAATGTACAAATGAACAACAAATATTAAATTTCAATTTGACACACGGTCTGACTTGACGATAATAAATAGATTACCATGAATAAAAATCAGCAGACCAATGCTAATTACTTAAATAAAAAAAAATTAAAAAACTTTTAAAAAATTGCCCGTGGAATAACCAGTAAAAAGTTAACATTTTTTGGTGATTGCTAATGTGTCATTTATAACCAAAAAATTCAAACTGAAAGGATTTATCATGGATCATGAAACCTATTCGGAACGGATTGGAAGGAGTCTTTTGATTCATGGAATCTGCCAATAAATATATTTTTTAATAGCATAAAGGCAGCCTCAGCTAATGCAGAAAATTTAAAAAGGGAAGTTAAATCAAATTTTTCCAATGTTTTTTCTGAAAGGTTAGAAATGGGCACAAAGGTAAAAGCAACTTTTAAATTAAAAGTTAATGCACAACTGATTTTTAAACCAAAAAAGACAAATGCCCTTTCCAGCTCAAGAAATAATTGAAAAAGAACTGGACCATTTAGAAAAAAATTGGAGTACTAAATAAAACTGACAACAATACTTGGGTGAGCCCCACAGTTTACGTGAAAAAAAAAATTCAGGTTTGTGCTGATTACTCAACAGGACTAAATGATTCTTTAAAAATTTACAACTACCCAAAGAGATATTTGCAAAATCAAATGGAGGAAAAAGTCAAAATTTGATTTATCAGATGCATATCTACAAATACCATTGGAAGAGAAATGTATAAATTTATTAACAATAAATATACCAAAGGTTTATACAAATTTAATAGACTCCCTTTTGGTATAAAGGTCTTGCCAGGAATATTTCCAAAAAATAATGGATGCCGTGTTGGGTGACCTGGATTTGACAGTTGCATATCTTGATAGAAAGCAGAAATTGTAAAACACATGAAATTGGTATTTTAAAAAAAATTAAAGAATACAAGTTTAAGCTAGGTAGTGATAAATGCAATTTTTTTAAACAACAATTAAATACCTGAGACACATAATAGATGAAAAGAGTCAAAAGTCAGACGCAGCTAGATTCTAGAGCAATAAAAAAAAAAAAAAAAATGACTCCAACTAGCATATCAACATCACAAACTTTTTTGGGACTCAAATTATTACAGCAATTTTATTCCTAAAATGGATGCATTAAGAGCTCCACTAAATCAATTACTTAAGATACAAAATGGAGCTGGTCTTCTTAATGTCAAAACATATTCAAAGAAACTGTAAAAGCTTTAATGTCTGACTTATATCTCATGCATTATGATCCTAATAAGGAGATATACATGACGACTGATGCTATTAACTTAGGATTAGATGCCATTTTATTATACCAAGAGGATAATGGACAGCTAAAAGCAGTAGCCTATGCATCAAGAATGTTATTGCTGGCAGAAAAAATTACAGACAAATAGAAAAAGAAACACTAAGTATAATATTTGCAGTAAAAAAGTCTCACAAATTTTTACAAGGAAAAAGTTTCATCTTGCAAACAGACCACCATTCACGACTATCAATATTGGGGTTTAAGAAAGGTACACTAGCTCATACTGCAAATCGCCAGCAAAGATGGGGAACCATTCTTTTAAACTATACATTTAAAATGGAATTCCTTCCATCTAAGGAAATAGGACATGCAGACAGATTGTCAAGGTTAATTCAAAACTAAGTGAACCTTTAGAGAAAACCGTAATTGCTGCATTAAGTACAGAAATGGAGATGAAAAACATACTTTGCAATAGAGTGAAAGAATTGCCAGTTATTCTTGAAGAGATTAGATTTAAAAGCCAAATTGATATTAGCCTATCCACATGTCAGCGAACAAGGCAGAATGTTTTTGAATATCTTCTATCGAATAATTTAAAAATTCGTAAAGAAAGCCCTAACAGTAGTTTAGAAGAAAAAGAAAAAGCCTAAAACGCCTAATGCTACCACAGCCCCCCCCCCCCCAAGAGAAAGGGAAAAAGAAAAAAAAAAAAAAACGAATTCTCCCCCCCACCCCAGTAGACCGCCTCGAAAGCTACCTAAAATTTCAGTAGTAAATAAAAGTCAAAACGAAGAAGAAGCATTTGAACTCAGGAGCCAAGTGGAAGAAATATGTCAATATTGGTCAGTATGTCTTTAAGTCCTATCAATTTAAAATGCTGAATTTTACAAAATGTTATGCTGTATTTTGTTTGTGAAATAATGCTTAAACTATGCGTTTTAAATGTAAAGACACGCTTACTCTACTATAAAGCCAAATTGATATTAGCCTATCCACATGTCAGCGAACAAGGCAGAATGTTTTTGAATATCTTCTATCGAATAATTTAAAAATTCGTAAAGAAAGCCCTAACAGTAGTTTAGAAGAAAAAGAAAAAGCCTAAAACGCCTAATGCTACCACAGCCCCCCCCCAAGTAGGAAAAAAAAAAAAAAATTTGTTTAGCTCTATAATTCCTGAAGCCTGCTAGGTTCCCAGCT
This sequence comes from Sepioteuthis lessoniana, assembly GCA_963585895.1. Lineage (NCBI taxonomy): Eukaryota > Metazoa > Mollusca > Cephalopoda > Myopsida > Loliginidae > Sepioteuthis > Sepioteuthis lessoniana. Next base: position 107,368 of record CAUZXS010003900.1, on the reverse strand, counting down.
GTAGAGAAAAAAAAATGAAGAACCTAGGAAAAGTCCCAATACAGCAAAAAAAGCACAAGTCAGTACTAGTGAAAGTCATACGAAAGTACCTTAATGTTGGACTTTAACTAAGTTAAAACTTAAAACTTAAACCAAAATTACCCCCCCCTTTTTTTGCGTACACATGGGAAGCAGCATGATGTACGTAAAGGTATTTGAATAAACCCATGTACGACCAAACTCAATACCCAAATGGGTCCTGGACGTGAGTTTGACGACTTTACGCTCAGGATCGCTAGTTCGATCGGGGAACTACTGCTGCTCCTCTATAAGAGTGGCTTCTATAGAAGAGAATAAAACAGCCATCGAAAGATAACCATGACCCACACTCAAACCACTTACACAAACCGCATCGCTCTTCGCGCGGGTAAAAAGGGGGCGCGTCCTGCTGAGGTTGGAGCCCTGGCCTCAGTGTTCGAAAAATCAGCTACAGAGCTCAAACAATCAAAACTACTAAAATGCAAGCAAACACTACAAATAGCCACATTTAACGTAAGAACCTTAAATAGAATAGGACAACTCCCAGAGCTAATCGCATCGGCCGAAGAACATAAGATAGACATAATATGCATACAAGAACACAGATACACGCACACCGAAGATATCAAATATCACGAAACTGGCAATGGCTGGTCGCTCGCCACTGTATCCGCATGGAAAAACTCTGTCAACGCCGCAGTAATAGGGGTAGGATTACTTATAGGACCTAGAGCATTAAAAACGCTTAATAGCGTTGAGAAAATACAACCTAGAATGATGGCAGCTACATTTAACGGAAACCCCAGAGCAACAATCATCTCATGCTACAGCCCCACCAATGTTAGGGAAGAAAATGAACTAGTCACCTTCTACGATGAGTTATCCTCATTAGTGCGTAGCATCCCGAAACACAACATGTTAGTCATTGGCGGAGACATGAATGCACAAATCGGGAAAAACGGAAACAACAAATACAGCCTCCACAACACGTCAAATAGGAATGGGCAACATCTAACAGATTTCATGATAGAAAATAGATTAGCATGCCTCAATACAAACTACCAAAAAAGAGAGGGCAAACTATGGACATACACATACGCAAACAATACTAAAGCACAGATAGACTACGTCCTTATAAACAAGAAATGGAAGAATAGTGCATTGAATTGCGAGGCATACTCCTCTTTTGAGGGTGTGTCCACCGATCACCAAATAGTCACGGCAAAAATACGGTTAAGCCTACGAAAAAACGCCAAACGAACAGCGACCACCAAACACTATGACTGGGCCCTATTAAACAACAAAGATGTAAGAGATAAATACGTATTAGAATTAAGAAACAGATTCGAAACACTACAAGAAAAGACGGAAAAAAGTACACCAAACGACGAATACGAAAATTTCGTCAATGCACACCTCGAGGCAGCAGCAAAATACATTCCAACAAAAATTAAAACTAAATATAGAGTCCCATGGGAAACTTTAGCGGTGAGAGAAAAACGTGCACTAGTGAAAACAGCCTCCAAAAACTATCGAAAAAACCCAACAAACACAAATGCCTTAAAACTAAAAACGGCATAATATCAATTAGCAGGCATATATATAAAGGAACTGACAGAATACATTCAAAATCAGATAGATAAGATTAGAGACTCGGTGGAAGATAGACAATCTAGAATAGCCTGGCAAACAATAAATGAAGTGAGCAGAAGAAAGAACACAGCCAAAGCAAAACTTAAAGCAGCAAACCAACAAGAAAGAATAAAACTGTGGAAACAGCACTTCGAAAACTTACTTGGAAACCCACCAAAAATAACGCATGAACCAATCACCAGAATAATTAGCAAACAATTAGACATTAAACTTGGACCATTCACACAAGAAGAACTCGACTCGGTTCTCAGAAAAATTAAAAATAGGAAAGCTGCAGGGCCGGACGAAATTCCCCCAGAAGTATGGAAAACCAGACAATTCGACGACATACTGCTCCGACACTGCAACGCAGTATACAATCAAAATCCGATAGATAGATGGATGAAGGGATGCATACTCCCCTTCCCTAAAAAGGGGGACCTCGGATTAGCCAAAAACTACCGAGGCATAACACTTACATCCATAGCTGCCAAAATCTACAATGCCCTACTACGAAACCGAATAGAACCCAAAATCGACAACATACTTAGAAAAAACCAAAATGGCTTCCGAAGAAATAGATCCACGACCTCACAAATATTAACCATCCGCAGAATCCTTGAAGGTGTACGGGCAAAGAACCTACAAGCGACATTAATATTTGTCGACTTTACCAAGGCTTTCGACTCCATTCACAGAGGAAAGATGGAACAAATCCTACTAGCGTACGGCATACCTAAAGAAACCGTAGCGGCAATAACGATTCTCTATAGAAACACTAAAGTAAAAGTACGATCACCCGATGGAGAACAGAATACTTTGACATTGTAGCAGGAGTACTACAAGGGGACACGCTGGCCCCGTACATCTTTATCATTTGTCTAGACTACGTACTTAGAACATCGATTGACAAAATCAAAGAGAATGGCTTCGAACTGACGAAGAAAAGAAGCAGAAGATACCCCGCAACAACAATTACCGACGCCGACTACGCCGATGACATAGCGATACTGGCAAATACACCTGACCAAGCTGAAACACTTCTGCATAGTTTGGAACGAGCAGCAGCAAGCATAGGCCTCCATGTTAATGCACACAAAACGGAATATATGTGCTATAACCAAACGGGGGACATCTCCACTCTAGAAGGAACCCCACTTAAACTAGTAGACAAATTCACGTACCTAGGAAGCAGCGTCGAATCAACCGAAAAGGACATCGAAACGAGGTTAACGAAAGCATGGACAGCTATCAATAGGCTATCGATTATATGGAAATCAGACCTAACCGATAAAATGAAATGCAGTTTCTTCCAGGCAGCGGTCACATCAATACTGCTATATGGATGCACTACATGGACGCTAACAAAATGGCTGGAGAAGAAACTAGATGGCAATTACACAAGAATGCTGCGTGCAATCCTCAACAAGTCCTGGCAGCAACACCCCACAAGACACCAACTGTACGGCCACCTGCCCCCTATCACGAAAACTATTCAAGTTAGACGAACCAGACATGCAGGACACTGCTGGAGAAGCAGAGATGAACTCATAAGAGATGTACTCTTATGGATCCCCACACATGGCCTCGCAAAAGCAGGACGACCAGTACGAACGTACATTCAGCAGCTATGTGAGGATACAGGTTGTTGTCCTGAAGACCTACCTAGGGCGATGAACGATAGGGAGGAGTGGCGAGATAGGGTCAGGGATATCCGTGCTGCCAGCACGATATGATGATGATGATGATTACAGAAAAAAAAGAAAATATGAGCTGGCAAAAGAAAAAAAAGTAAAATCATGAAAACATTTTTTATTCTTGTGATGGTATTTTGCTCTATGGTGAGCGTGTAGGGATACCAGCATCATTAAAGAAAAAAAATACTGAAGGATTTTATCCAGGACATCCAGGAATCACTGAGATGAAGCCTCTTATGAGGTGTTATGTTTACTGGCCTGAGACGGACAAAGAAATCAAAGACACGAAACGCTGTAGGTACTGTGCAATAAAGGCGAAAGCTCAATCAGTAAAAATTAATCCATGGACCAAAACAAACAGACCCTGGGTCAAGGCTACATATTGACTATGTAGGACCAATGAATGCGATTTATTACCTTATTGTGGTAGATAGTGTACCTGTTAGAGGAGTTGTTGCATCTCTCAAAAACTAAAAACTGCGATGTCTGACCAAAAACCTCCTTTTGTATTCAACAATTATCTTCTCCTTTGTCTCTTTAAACTGACTGCCACTTCTCCTCTAATCAATTCTTGTCCAACGCAAAAGCAAAAGACGCAGTGACGACATTTGTTGTTTTTTCTGCCTGCCCTCATTTTCATGTGCATCTTCACTCTCTGTGGTTTTACGTGACTGTTATGCTTCTTTTCCTCAAAGTTTCATGTCTCCAGCCGGTGTGATCATAACGCTTCCTAGTGCTGTATCGCATCAATTCTGATCAGTAGGTCAAAACCAAGAAGCCCCTCTTGTGCTACTAACATGTTAACTATGCCATGACCACCTCCACTGGTGAGAATTGACACAATCGCAACTCCACAAGAGGCCCGTGACCTTCTGTCAATTGTCCGCATGTCTACTTGTTGACTACTCCATGCCGTGCATCGGTCTGCACTAACTATTGACCAGGAACATCCCGTGTCGATAAGCGTTCAATATTGCACATCATCGACTTGAACTTTAACTACGGGTAATGCCACATTCACAGGCTAGGAGGGGGCAAGGATACCAACAGTACCCTATCCCCGTTTCCTGCTATGTGGCCCAGCCCATTACAGCAATGACAGCGAATTCACTCCCATGTCTTTTGATCATCGGCACCTCCAGTATTACCTCAGCTTCAACAATCCCAGGAGTAATGGTTAAGACCACCACATCTGTAGCATTTTGGGCTTTCTCATGGCCTTGGCATGACTGAATCACTTGCAGCATGTTGCCTCTCGACCAGTGTCTCAGTTGTTCTTGCAGCTGCTGCAACCAGTTCTGTATCTTTCAGAATGCTTTGGGCCCTTGCTAGCAGTCGATTTACCAGTTTATCCAGTCTCGAAAACACTCACAGCAGCCGACTAACATCGGTGGAAAGTCCGGCCATAAAGGCACATTCCAGTATGTGGTCAGTTGCCCCGCCAAATGGTACTACTAGCCCCCTTAAATCAGCTAGATAGACGTCCACTGTCTCACTGAGTTCAAGCCATCACCCGACAAACTGTTTCAATGTGATGAAGGGGTCTGTCCCAAAAGTCGTATAAAGGACACGCTTGATTTCTTCCAGGTCTGCATCATCCCCAAGTTGCTGGTATACTGCATAAGCTCCTTTTGTCAGCTTCAGTGGGATCACCGTTGATGGTCCTTTTATTCTAAATAGTTTGCAGACTCATTCGGCCTTCTCAAACCACTCAAAGACAGATGTGCCTGTGGGTGAGCCGTCGAATTCGGGGATCAACCTCAGTTTGAACTTATCCATCTGTCTGGGGTTATAGAATATGCCGCAATAGCTTGTGCCTGGTAGAGTTGTTGTCATCTCTCAAAAACTAAAAACTGCGATGTCTGACTAAAAACCTCCTTTCGTATTCAACAATTATCTTCTTCGTCTCTTTAAACTGACCACTGCTTCTCCTTTAATCAATTCTTGTCCAACACAAAAGCAAAAGACGCTGAGTGATGATGTTTGTTGTTTTTATGTTCTTTTCTGCCTGACCTCATTTGCATGCACATCTTCACTCTCCGTGGTTTTATGTGACTGCCGGCATGAAGATACATGACCATTTGTGATATAAGCTCGCTCAGGGCAGCCATGTTTTTCCAGTCAAAAAAATAAATCTTGCTTGTGGAGCATATGCGCTGATGTTTGCGCTGAGGTGAGTGGCAATTTTCATCCCAATTTTCACTACAGATAGTTTCACAAAGTGGCCACAATTGTCAAATGTAGGAGACCAACATGCAAAAGCACAATTAACTTTTTACATGAAATTTTTGCAAGATTTCGTATTCCAGGTACCATTGTATCTGATAATGGAACACAATTTACAGCTAAAGAATTTGGAGAGTTCTACAAAGAATTTTCAATTATTCATGTGACAACAGCTCCATTCCATCCAAGATCCAGCGGCCAAATGGAATGCTTCATTGATACGTTTAAGTAAGCATTAAGAAAAGGAGATAGAGGTGAAACCGAAGACAAGTTATTACAACAATTTCTCAGAGTGTAGCAGATAACTCCAAACCTGATAACAACTTCAGGATTGTCACCAGTTGAGCTTAAGAAGGCAAGACCTAACAAAAACAAGTTTAAGAAAAATAATGCCAATACAACTAAATTTTTCAAGCCCAGCAAAAAAAAAAAAAAAAAAAAAAAAATCTATTTTAAAGAGTATAAAAATGAAAAAGTTGGCTGGAAAGAAGGCATTATTGAAAAACAAATTGGAAGACTAGTGTATATCATTAAAACATCCCAAATTGATTGTTAAAAGACACTATAACCAGCTTAAAAAGAGGTATACTTGTGAACCAAATTATTGGAGAGAAGAACCTATAAAGGTAATCTAGGATTTCTTTGAAGTACCAAGACCTCAAGTTGCACCAGAACAGAAACACTGTAGCAAGCATAAAAGACAACCATCTTTAACTTTGGACATTGATCCAAAAAGAAAAAGATACAACTTTTCAAGGAAATGAAATTTCAAATGGAGGAGATATTGTGTAGCGAGGAAAACACCCTTCACTGACACAATGAACTAGTCTGAAGAGACTATATATATATATTTGAATATTGGTACCAGCAAATTATATCCGAACATATTACGGGAATCATAATCTATTTGTTAAAACAAATTAAAGGGACCCTTTTGTCCAGCGCTTTTCCACCAAAATACACTGAAATCAATTAAAAGTAAATATAAGAAATCATAGTGTGTGTGTGTGTGTGGGGGGGGTTATTCACACATATACACACACTGATTCCCACAGAATTCACCAAACAAGCAAAGCATATCAAATTGGCTTCTCTGACAGCACAAGATAGGGGAATATAACTTAATAGCTCTAGCCTCTAAAAAGGTCAAGATGTTGCTTAGACCGTACCTTCCACAGGACAGAGAAGCAGTCATCAATATATTTGGCCCTGCATTTTTAGTGATCAGCTAAATGATCACCAATGGCCAACTCTTGTAATTGGGAAGACCTGGCTGTTGCATTTTAAGACTGTCTTAATAATACTCATGTGACGTGTTATTTAACTCCGAGTTCAAGCCCTATGAATAGTCCAACCTATATAGTCAGCATCACACTGACATTGAAATTTATAAATCATCTCACTTTGTTGCAGTATAGGTAAGGTATCCTTTTGAAAAGACTGAAATGCAGGTCTGATGATGAAGATGGTTCTAACATTGACAGAGTTAAAACAATGCATCACCAACCCAGAGATTTTATCAGCAAAACTGATGGCTTCAATCCAAGGTATCTTCATATATACAGGACATTTTGATGGACATCCAGACATCATCTCTACAAGTATTGGATCAACAATATCCAAATTTAATTCCATCATATCGATTGTTCCATCAAAATGTCCTGCAGGGAGAGAAGAGCTGAATTCATACTTTTTCCAAGAATATTAGCACATTGTGAAAGGCAAAATGCCTTGTTTGGGATTTGAACGAGTAGTCAAATAGACTTCTTATAGTGATAACCATTTCCAATTTCTATAAAAGTGGAGTAATAAATCAACTGAGAAGATACTGTTGCAATAGCAAACACGTTAATTTTTCATACTATCTTTTTGTTATTTTTATCATTAGAAAAATGACAAATCAGAAATAAATATTGCAAAAAGCCACTATGCTAAGGGGACCCAATAACATAGCGATTAATGTGCTGTACCGCAACAATGTAATAAGCAAGTTTAAACCCCAGTCACACTATAACATTCACTTTCAGACTAATTCCTCTTGGGAAAGGCATGAACTTTTATCCCCTCCTAACTATGCATTAAATAATACCACTACAATTCTTCAACCAGGATAAACTTCAGCACTAAATAATCCCCAAATGTTGACATGCCATTAAAGAAAAACCAAACATTTGGACTGATATTTTCACCACTTTGATAAAATCATTTTAGCTAATGGGTTCTTTGGACTTCCCCATTCAGTGAACATTGCATCCAGGAATTTTGAGAGAAAAAAAAAATTCCACCTCCTCCTCCTCACTAGTCAAGTGACAAAAATTTAAGCAATGGGGGAGTGAAATTGATAAATACTTTCAGAGATGAAAAAAAACAAAAAAAAAAAAACAAACCCAAACATGTGATGAGGATATTCGTCTAAATAATCCCACTCAAATATTTTATCTCAAAATTTAATATCTAGTTTTCTTTTTGTTTTGTTTCACATATTTGTTGGTTTTTGTTGTTTTGTTGTGGTTGTCACCACAAATTTGGTAGATATTAATCTTTTATCTTTGCTGTATTAAAGTTCAACAAACTCAAAAATATTTCAAGAATCTGTTTTTATAAAATTGTAATAATAGAATTTGTCTAAAAGAGTTTCAGTAATATTGTCTAATTATTTAACTTAGTATTATTTGTTTGGGTTTTATGGCATATCAACCCTTGTAGACCACACAATACCAAATCCATTTTTATACAAATAATAGTTCTATTTCAAGCAATTCAGTTTAGTATAAGCACACTGTTTTGTTCTAATTGACCCATAAATAGGACCCAAGCAGGTGCTACCACTCTGGGCCATAGTGGACCTGGGAACGATGGCAATGGAGAGGTACTCTGCATTCCCCAAAGTTCCAGCATTACTGGAACCTCACCATCAGATTGTTTAGTGTTATATTCGGGGAAGGGTACTCCTCTGGAGAGGTGCAGTCAGTGTATTCTACAGCCCCAGCCAACTAGGCAAATTTAGTAGAAATCGAAGACATCTTCTTCAGAAATAAGACTCCCCACCCCCTTGAAAAAGTGTTTTGCGTATAATACTAAACTGCATTTGATAGTGAGGCTCCAGTTCTGGAGCTCTGGGGATTGTAGAGTACCTCTTCATTATCATTACTCTTAGGTCTTCTCTAACCCAGAGGAATAGTATCTGTTAGAGTCCCACTTATAAATCAACTAGACGTGTATGCAAATTAATTGTATTTGATAAGAATACTTCATATCATAATTATTCAAAAACTCTTCACAAATGTAAATATAAACTTACAATGTATGCAATTAACTTGTTTCTAGGCATGAAATAACCTCAGATTAATTGATTTTAATAGCATGTCAACCTATCATACTTTGTGGAAAGACCCCCACCCCCTTTTTTTCTTTTGCTTACTTTCAAACAGATTTCTTAACATTTTTGGTGCATAATGTTCCTTTTCTCTCAAGTGAGTAGAAACAATAACAAGAGACCAATAAAGTTATGAGCTGTGTGACAGGGTTTCTGTTTGACTGTTGTGATTATTTAAAAAGGATAGTATTAAGTTTTAATCCTCCATATCAATTGACTTGTATGGATTGCCCTCACTTCTCTACCATTGAACCATAGCAACAGTTATCAGCATCATCAATCACTTGCTGTGATTAAACTGATGTAACCAAAGATTTTAGTATTTTAGCAGCAGCAGCAGCAACTTTTAAATGAATCTTACCTGTTCTTTTGTTTTAATAGACTGTCCTCATCATCGGAGAAACATTAAACTGGTAAATGAATAAGATACAAATTCTGTGTGTGTGGGAAGGAAGAATTGGAGAGTGTTTTTCTTTCCTAGACTTAACAGGTTATTATTTCCTTGGGGGTGGGGGAATGTGCTAAAATGTTTTTTCTCAGTTGCTCTCTCTGTTTCTACAAATTTGAACCATCTAGTCTCATCATTGTTGGGTTTGATTTTTCAAAAAGATAATTTTGGCATTTGACTAGTCTTTTTTCTTCATATCGGCCATATAAAAAAACTGGATCTTACAAATTTATCTCTCAGATTTTTGTTGCCAAATATTTTGTAATTTTCTCTAAAATTCATTGACTGTAGTTCGTTGTCTATGATATGCACTTCCTGCCTTCCAGATTTTTAAAACCAAAAAGTTAAGGATGCATATTATACACAAGAAGTAAATAGCATCCTGACCAAAAGTAAATTATATTTATGGTCCAAACCTACTAATGTTTAACAAATACTTCTGTTTTATACCACTATTGAGTATTTATTTACAATTAATATATATATATCATCATCATCATTATCAAGTCGTGCCGCCAGCACGGATATCCTTGACCATCTCTCGCCACTTTTCCCTATCGTTCATCGCCTCCGGCAGGTCTTCTGGATTACATCCCGTGTCCTCACATAGCTGCTGTATGTAAGTTCGGGCTGGTTGTCCTGCTTTTGCTTGGCCATATGTGGGGGTCCATAGTAGTACGTCACTTACACACACACACATCAGAATTTGACACTCAATGACCCATAAGAGGTTAATTTGCCATAAAACCCAACCATCACCAACCTAAAAATATGCGTTTACAAATCATATATATATAATGTGTGTAAAAAGGCTCTGGCATATAGAGGTTGATATGCCATTAAATCCAACCAACCAACCGCTATTGAGAATTTTCTACTGGAATGCAGCTTCCTTTATAATTTGTTTCTTTTATTGTAAATTTATTTTTGCTGAAAGTTTGTTAAATCTTCGCGAGAATATGTCATTGCTTTTGTTTGAAATAATGAGTCAATTTTGTATTTCAAAACTTTATATAAATTCTTATTTTTAGTTGAAAAAAAGTTTGAGTCAAAATTTAAGCTCAACAAATTCCAAAAAAGCCAATGACTATTTGACATGAGAGATGTTTTTTCCGGAATTTCATAGCCAAAATTTAGGGCTGCATATAATATACGGATACATGTCATATACAAGTAAATTGAAGTACAAAAAAAAAAGTTGAACAAATGTTAAATTGAGTCAAAATTTAAGCCCAACAAATTCAATAAAAGCCAATGACTATTTGACATGAGAGATGTTTTATATATAAATTCTTATTTTTAGTTGATAAAAACCGGATAAAAAGTTGAACAAATGTTAAATTGAGTCAAAATTTAAGCCCAACAAATTCCAAATGCTTTATTGCTGTGTGGGTTAATTCTAATCTGTTGTTTAATGTTAAAAGAATCAGCTGAAGATAGTTTTTGTCATTTACAATTATTCAAATTGGCTCTATGATACATTTGACTTTTGTATTAAATTTGGATATCAAGCAAGACAATAAGAAATTTGTTTATTTTTTAGCATTTTCTCTGATGAATAAAGCAAAACTTGGGAAATTTTATGCAATGGCTACTCTCCTCATTTGACATTTAGCAAAAAGATTTTCTATTGTGTGTGTGTGTGTGTGTGTGTGCGTGTGTGTGATGAGTTGACTAAAGTTTGGAATGAAATCCAGCCACCATATGACTGTATTATCCTTAAAAATCATCATCAAAACCTGCTGACAGTACAGATTCTGTCCCTATCAGCCATTGCCCTTGGTAAGTTCCTTAGACAACATCTAGTGTCTGCACAGTGAGTTTTTGCTGGTCGGACAACACTGGTATGTCTATGTGTAGGAGTCCACAAGAGAACATTGCTTATGAGTTTATCCTTACTTCTCCAACAATGCCAAACATATTTGCTTGTCTTAGTGAGATGGGTGGTAAGTGGCTGTACAGTTATTTTGTAGGGAGCTGCTTAGGTTTATGAAACAAAAGTTATTGTTTTTTTTTAATTCTAACTGCATTTTCAATTTTTCTGTGCTTAGTAAAAAAATCTAAACCAAATATTTTTTTCAAATTGATATTGTCAATGAGTAAACAAAAAAAAGTTTTCTTGTAGGAGTGGAGAAATGGATATTTGGAGCAACTTTAGAATATTACCTGTATGAAATTGCTGATAAACAATTTCTACTTTTGAGTTGACATCAATTTGATAAAAATTGATTTTCTGTTTCATAAAATATTAACCTAAAAAATAATGGCTTCTGAATTTTTTCTCACTGAAAGTAAAACAAAATTAATTCTATTTTTAAGTATTAGATAATCTGAGAGTAATGGTAATGCAAATGTCTGACCAAAAGAGGAACAAGTTTTTAAGATGTTTCCTTCCTTGAAGACACAAAAAAAAAAAAAGAAGAGTTTGCGATCAAGGATGAAAGAGAACCAACAGAAAGTTTCAACAGCTTATTCCCAAATATAAAACAATCCCCAAAAGAAACTGACCAATCACATTCTTCTAAAAGACATGGAATGAGAAAAGGGGACAGGAAAACTTTATTAAGTTTTTCAAAGAAAGAACATTAGAGGTAGCAATATCAAAAAAGTCTTGGAAAAAATTGCAAGAAGCTGAAGAGGAATGAAAAAGTAAAAAATTTTTAGTGTCACAACTGGTTTTGAAATAAAAACTTTTGTCGAATGAGGTAGAAATCAATATAAAAAAAGCTTCTAACATTGAAAATTTACACAAAAAAAAAAAAAAAAAAAAAAAAAAAAAAAAAAAACAACACTTCCAATTTTTGTTCATAAAAAAATAGAGGAAGAACTATAAATTGTTGCATTTGAAGCCAGAGTTTTAAAAGAAAAAATAAATTTTATATATATATGAGAGAGAGAGAGAGAGAGAGAGAAAGAGGAAAGAGAATTCAGTTTAGCTGTTTGTGGCTTCCAGGGTAAAATTATTTTTTCTTGTAATATTTGGTACTCTCTCGGACCTTCAAATTTGTTAGTTTTGAAAAATATCAATTTTTAGGTTTTATTGAGGAAGAGGAGGTAATATACAATGTAACTGGTATAATAAGGCAAACACTTGGTCCACCAAGAGAAAGTCAAGCTGTGAATAAAAAATTCTCTCAATACAATATGGTTTGGTTTGGTTTTGTTTTATGGCATATCTACCATTTTTGGTAATTTAATACCAAATCCCGTTTTGACATATATATTAAATATGTGATTTGTTATGACATTTTGTTGATACACGCAGTTAAATGATCAAACAGCTCTATTTCTAACAACTCAATCTAGCATAAGTCAATAAAGTTAAATGGTTCCAAGCATTGCAATGTAACAGTTAAATAGATATACATATGATTTATAAGTAATTTGATTGCACACAGTTAAATTGTTCCAAGTATTCTTATGTATCACAAACAATTCAAACGTCAGTCACTTGTTTACACACAGTTAAATGATCAAACAGTTCTATTTCAAACAATTCAATTTAGCATAAGTACACAGTTTAAATGTCAAACAGTTCTATTTGACCCATAGATAGGAGTTATCAAGTGCTACCACTCAGGGCCAGAGTGAACCTGGGAGTGATGGCAATGAAGGGATACTCAGCATTTCCCAAAGCTTCTGCATTATTGGAGCCTCACCATCAGATTGTTTAATGTCATATCCAGTACACTTGTTGGGGGGGGTCTTACTTCTCTGCAGAGATTCAGTCAGTATATACTACAGCCCTAGCGAACTGGGCTGACATCAATGCAATAAGTAAATTGTTTGAGAAATGTATTGAATATGAAATGACTGAATATTTGGAAAACTGTAATTGATATTAGCACTACATAAAGTTTTGATACATTTTAAAAAACAATTTAGCGACCAGTTTCTCTAACATGTCTCTTGTGTAAGGTTTTTGAAAAATTCATTAGAAATCACATTAAATGCTATGGAGGATGATATAAATTGTAATCAACACGGTTTCTTTGATGGTAAATCAATTTTATCAAATATTTTGAAAAGTAGTGATATTATAAATGAATATTTCATTGAAGAATGCAGATATGTATAATGATTTTAGAAAGGCATTTCATATCTCATTATTGTTTACTAGAGAAAATGAAAAACTTAAGTATTTTAACAATATTTTAAATATCATAAAAAGATACTTCATTGTTGTATCAGTTAAAAAATAAAAATTGGTAACAATTTTTTTGAAATACAATCTATACCCTCCAGTGTTCCTCAGGGATTTGTACAGGGACCTTTGTTGTTTTTGATATTCATAAATGATTTACACTTAGACAAGTTGTTTAAGATTGTCAACAAATAGTTTTATTTTTGATTTTATATCTTCATGATATAAAATAAGAAATAAAACTATTTGCTGATGTCAAACTACTTGTTAGATCATTACCAAAAGAAACAACACAGAGATGGGTTTAAATAAGTTGTCATAGTGAGAAGATATTTGAAAATTAAGATTTGGTATAAAGAAATGTAAATTACAATTGGAGGGAAAAACATTGCAGTTGAATAGAAATTAAGCAAAAGGGAAATTTGGAATGCAATCTGAGGATTGTATGGCCCAGTTGCCATGATGGTTAATCATTTTATTATCTGCTTTGGTGAGGCCGCAATTTTTTCAGTTAGCTGAAATCTTTGAGCGGAAATTGGAAAGTTCAAACTAGTGCACCTCAACCAGAAAACTGTCATCTACACAGGAAGACTAAATGTAAATAAAATAGGTTCATGTCTTGTCACAGGTTTGAGTGGGAAAATGAAAACACAGCAAACATTTGGGGACATGTATGAGATGATGCAATAACTTAGCAAGATGACATCACCCTACTGATATCCTGAATTTAGATATATAAAAATTAGCAAATTTTGAAAAGTTTTCAGTCAAGATAGAAGTAGGCATTCAGAGGGTTTGGTTGGGCTAGGGTGGGGTCTCTTTGAGTCTATTCATAGACCCTTGCAAATTTTCTCTCTCTCTTGTGCTACAGTATGCAGTCTGAACATCAAATAATAAATGATTGTTAATTGTTGACAGAGAGTTCTTGTCTTTGAGCTGCCAACACACAGGCAAATTTTATCCAACAGTATATGCTTTGACGCTGGTAATGGCATTGGGTATTGGAGACTGCAATATTGTTAGTGGTGCCATGCCAAGATATTGTTACATTTGGTACCATATCCAAATGATAGCATTACAAATGGTAACCAGCCCCAGAACATAGTATCACATTTGGTAACAAACCAAGCAATAGTGTTACATTTGGTATCAGGCCAAACCATACTACTATATTTGGTACCATGCCCAAGATAAGTGCCTAGACGGTACAAAGTACACTGTTACATTTGGTGCCTGACCAAATAATAGTATTACATTTGGCGCCTGAAAATCCACGGCACAGCCAAATGCAAGATTTGACCCTAAAAAACCCATGGCACAACCATAAACAAGATTTAACTCTGAAAACCCACAGCCAAATACTTGTACTACATTTGGTGCTGTGTAAACATTAAGCATATTGTTTGGTATTGATAACCAGACCAAACTATGATCTTATAATTGGATTTCATGATAAATTTAAAGCTGATAATCATTTTCTCTCTTGTATCAAAGGCAAATCAAATGACTGGCTAGATGTTAAATGTTATTTCAAGGGTGGCAAATGTCATTTCAAAAATACATAAAACTCAAATAAAACCTCATATAGAATATTTTATTTCAGCTTGGGCTCCAGCATTGAGACATGGAAATTGCAGTGTAATATTGAGATTAGAGAGCATACAAAGAGTGGCAAAAATAATTTCAAAAAAAATAAGATTATAGTTGTAGAGAGAGATTAAAGAAATTAGAAAGAAAAATGAGAGGCAATTTTATTGAAACTTTCTAAATAATTAATGGAATCTAATTATGGTAGACATTTTTTCAATATTTCTCCTCAAACTGGAAATTTTTTTGCTAAGACAGATTTCAAAAACTAAATCTACTAACCGATTGAATTTTTTTGCTCATAGAGTAATATATTTTTTAGAACTAACTGCCTAATCAGATCAAAAATTGGATGGTTTCAGAAAAAAAATGGCAAGGGAAAAAAAAAAAAATTTAAGGGGGAGTTTTTTTTAACTATCAGATGAACTACTTAACAGAATTTGAACACTATATTGATATTGTATTAATAGTAAGTAAATGTATATTAATATGGATATTGTATTAATTTCATCTTTATATTGATATTGTATTAATAGTGTAAATGTTCTGTGAAAAGAATCTTTTTGGTTGATGTGAGCAGATAATAAAAGTGGCATTACAAAAAGCATTTTCATTTGGACCCCCCTCCCCACTTTCGGGATAAAAAGTTTTTATGGCTTAATATATAAAAATATGATTTATTTCAAGTTTCAAGTAACTAAATGTCAAATCTAAATAGGTAGTAAGAAAGACAGTAACCAAATATTTCAAAGTGTCTATTTCAGACAAAGGACAGAAAATAAGAGTTCATTTTACTATAAAAGTTACATTGTAAATTGAAGTCCTTAAAACATTATATATATATATATATATATATATATATATACACACACACACAAAAGGATCATTAAATAAGTTTCCAGACATTTTTCGTAGGGGCACTTTCATTGATAGTACACACATGAAACTCTAGTCCTCTTTCAAGTAATCTCCTCCAGCTGCAATGCACTTCTTGTACCATTCAAACAACTTCTGGAAGGCCCCATGGAAGTCCTCTTGTGTGAGCATGTCAATGACCTTCGTCACAGCTTCTTTCATCATCTCAATTGTCTCATAATGACAGCCTCTGAGCTTAGAGAATAACCAAAAGTCACAGGGAGTATAAGGGCAGGACTATTGGGAGGGTGACGAACTGTCTTGATGCCCATCTTGATCAAATAGTCTGTGACAAGGATGGAGTTGTGCACTGGTGCATTGTCCTGGTAGAAATGCCACTGACCCGATTTGAAGAGTGCTAGCCTCTTCCCTAGGAATCTCTTCCTGAACTCCCTTAAAACCTCAACATACTAACCCTAACCCTTTGGCCAATCAACTCTGGTGTATTGACTTCCTTACTCCTCCCACACCTCTCATCATCCCTCACAGACTCCCTGCCTTCCTTGAATCTCTTACGCCACTCAAAAACTAATACTCGATTCATGCAAGATGGTCGAAAAGCAGTCTGAAGCATTCCATACATTTCTCTGGCATTTTTTCCAAGTTTAAAACAGAATTTTATTGCATATTGCTCTTCTAAAGTGTCCTCACGTCCAGATTGCATTTTCGAAATTCACCAGCTGTGACAATCAGGCTTTAGTAGGGTGTATTCCAATTGCTGCTGTAGCTGTTCATTTGAACGTGAAATCATAAAAATTGGTCAATCATCCCATAAGATGTATAGCAATAACATACTGAATTTTCAAAAGTCAATGACAATTTTAAATGCCTGTACAAAAAAAGTCTGGAAACCTATTGAATGCACCACGTGTATATATTTCACCCAACTAACACATTTTAAGATAGGATTATAGTTGATAACAAGAGTGAAACCATAACTTGATTTGATAAAATCATTAGCAGCAGAATCAATATCATTTTCTTCTTAAAATGCCATCACTTGAAGATAGATGAAATTTCTCATAACAAAAAAGTACATTCCAGTAAGTAGCAAAATATATATCAAATATCAACTATAAGTTGCTTGGGAGAGGAATAAATATATTTATAAAAAAGGAAAAAAATGTCTAGTATATAAAAGGCGAAAATGTCAGAGAGCAACATTAATGAAATGGTTTTAATTTCTGGGACAGCTGATAATAGTTATGTTACACAAATAACCAAAGAAAAATATGCCACCCACTCTCCATCTAAAAATTTATAGCCAATACATACATCACCCCCATCAATATCATATTGTGATCATCTCAGAAATATATAGCAGTTTGCACAATAGATTAATCCCATTAATGAAAGAGAGAGTGAGAGAGAGAGAAAGAAAACAAATAAAAATAAAGTTATTTTAGAGAATAGCAGCTGCATGTCTACTAAAAAAAAAAAATCATCAAAGGATAAGAGACATTAGTGAATTCCTTTTTTTTTTTCTTTCTAACATTTTCTGTTAATAATAATAACAGCAAGCTGGTGACTGTTTTCTAACAAAGAAAAGTTTCATCCCATCAAAAGGAATAAAAAGTGAAAGAATGTCAGCAAGATAGATTAAATCGAAAGTGGGGGGGGGATTTATGTCAAAGATCATTCACTTTTTTCCCATCCAGTAAAACTGCTTTTGAAATTGTTCTGCAACTAGTGAATATGAAAACTGGGAAAAGGGAAAATTTGGCACAGGACTGCAAAACATCAAATCTATTTTAACATTTGAAATGTTCTTTTTTTTTATCCATTTTTAATATAACTTTTAGAACAATTGTTTTCAACATTAAAAAGAAACCAATCGTATCTCCCTGTCATCACTTGGTAAATACAAATACATCAGAGATTAAACGAAAACTTAGAATAGTTCTAAGACAATAAGAATCTACATCCCATAAAAGAGGGTGGCTGAGGAAAAACAAACTAACAAACAAACAACAATAAAAAAAAAAAAATAAAAAAAATAAAAAAAAAAAAAAAAACAGTGGATATGTCGACGATGCAACATCAGAGTAGTTTGTTTTGGGGGTTTTTTCTACAGCTGAACTATTTACAGTCCACCCAAAAAAAGCTCAGGAATTTTTTTCATGAGAAAAAACATGACCCAAAATCTCTGTATAATATTTCCTAGAACTGTCATAGGGAACACAAAGATTAATTCATTAATATTAACAGGCAATACAACTTGTCTAGGATTATCTTATACCTACCTAGAAGTTAGGAAATTGCATTCATTGTATGTTTATATTGACATTTTTTTTGTGAAGTTGTTTTGCACATGGTCCTATCAGATATGAATAATTTTTAAATGGGTCCCTAACATACACTCTCACTCCTGGTCAGAGTGGACCTGGGAGTAATGGCAATGAAGAAAGGAGTACTCTTCCAGAACTGGAGCCTCACCATCGTTTATAGTCATACACAGGGCATGAGAAACAAAGTAATCAATCACTTGAAAAAGTTAGGCATTGAGTAACATTGAAACCACCGTAATCCAAACTAACACAAATAGAAAGGACATCATTATTGATATGAAATGAAAATAATAAGAGAAATGGAACCCCAGAGGATGTACATACAGATTAAAAATGTGTGCATATATCTGACAAAGAAAAGTCAATATCAAATAACACTATGGATAACCATGACAATCTAAAATACCTTCCTTCACTGAAAAATTATATTACTGTTTCAGGTCACGTGTTGAGAGAATTTGCATCAACTTAGTAACAGTATTTTTTAAAGACTGACTACTACCGTCAGCAAGAAACTATAATATCCAGACCTACATAGAAACATCTACAAGAGAATTTTAAAGATTTAAAAAAAAAAAAAAAAAAATTATAACACAATTTATTATAACTTACAATATGAAGCAAAGGAAGAAAAAAAAAAGTTCTATTTTATAATCCACTTTAGCAATTGACAACTTGTTCAGACATCAAGGATCACCATTGCTAAAATAATGGATAATCTGACCAAAAATTTTACAGCAAATAACAGAAGTCAACAAGGAAGTAAATCAGTGAAAATCCATACATCAAATCTAATTATGGAGAGATTGATGAATTGATTTTAATGACATGTCAACTTGTTCAGGGTTTATTTTATCCATAGAGTTTAGAGAATCTGGTTCACTGCCCCTTCATATTTACATTTTTTGTGGAGTTTTTTTAAGACATTTTTTTCTTTTTTGCACACAGTCCAATCAAATACAAATAATTTGCAATTGGATCTATTTGCCTCATTGATGTGGGTACCTAACATGTATTACTACTCCAGGTCAGAGTGGACCTGGGAGTAATGGCAATGAAAGAGTACTCAACCCCCCCCCCAGCTGCAGGACTGAAGCCTCATCATTAAATACCATACTCAAGACACCCATTGGGGGGGGTTACATCTTACCCCTCTGTAGAGAATACAGTCAGTATACTTTAAACCCAATCTACAGGTTGATAATTATGGAGAAGATTTATTAAATAAATAAATAAATAAATAAAAAAAGCTAACATTTCACACACTATTTTTTTCAAATAATCCTTTTAATATACTTAATTCAGTAATAAACATCAATCACAAAGGCTAAATATTACAGAGTGAAAAAAATTTCAGCTAATAACTGTCAGACTGCTGACTTATTGGTCAGTTTCATACATTCAATTTGTAATAAGTTAATAAACCTCAACCAAAAATTTATTTTTAAGTTTGAGAATCAGGGACGGGGGGGGGGGGCTTGGAAAATGTTTCTTGTTAATTTATGCCCCAATTTTATACAAAAAGAAGGTCAAATTTATACAGTTGTAAAGATTCATCCAACAATAAGTTTAACTGATAAGGACAATAGATAAGACATCCTTTTAAGTTGACATAGTTGATCATTCAAATGAAATTTGAGTGTTTTATTGCTTTTTCAAAAAGAAGCTGGCTGTTTTGACTGGCAGGTGCCAAAGATCCAATTTCATACATTTTGGTTGTAAAGTTTGTTTTGTTTTTTTTTTAAACCAATTTATTCAACCTTATAAAAAAGGAGGTGGACATATTTTACTTAAGTTGCTTACCATTCTTTTCTTTTTTTTAAATTTTTTTTTTATTAATCTCAAAATTCAATAAACAAATACTTTTCTTTGTTATGCTCAACAGGAGCCAATCTCTATTATTTCAGTAAGATGAAGAAAAAAAAAAGCTTCTAGTTGAAGCAAGTTGTTAGTTATTCCTAATACTTTATTAACAGCTGCTAAGATTGTCTATTCAGTGGTAACCCCTTAAGGGGATGTGTTTGCTTTAATCCCTAACATTATTCACCATCAACTCGTTATGTTCTGAATAATACAATAATCAAAACTCCTCTTAAACCAAAGAAATAGGTTTAATATTAACCAGATATTAAGAAGCATTAAAAAATTCAAAATAGAAACTACATGTAACTTTTTAAAGAATTGATTGCATTAAAGCTGAATGAGGATTAAATTTTGGGGGAAGTAGGGAGAGACAGCCTACATTAAATTTTTAATCTGAAAAAAAAAAAAAAAAAAAAAAAAAAAAAAAAAAGTCTTTTCTTTCAAGACAAAAATGCAATGGTTTCTTTATATTCAAAATACAATTAAAAAGCTGTTCTATAGAATTTTATTTAAGAAATAAATTTGAAAACAGCATTAACTCTTTTACAAAGTTACATAGCTAAATGCAAGGCACATTTTCTAATTGGTTGCTCACTGACCAATTTAATGAATAAAAACATCACTAGGAAGCCCCAGTGTGGAAAAAGATTGTCTAAGATTTGTTTAATAAAATATAAATTCAAAGTGAGTGCTTTATTGCTTTCATGCTATTTTAGAATTTCTAATGAAATTATCTTTTTTTTGTTTTTTATATATGATTAATTAATTTGTTTGAATAATTTGGCAACTCTACAATTAGTATTAAAAATATATCTATCTGTGAAAGGGTTAAACAAAATCAGGTTAAAATTGGCTGAAAGTAATTTCAAATGAAAAGTTTAGAATTCTACAAATGTAAGGAATAACTAAATAATTAGACAATGTGGAGTTGAATTTTTATGTTCCGGCGTCTCCTTCTAAAACGGCAGTCAATAGCGAAATAAAATGCACGCAGGGATCTGGCTAATTCAAAACCAAAACTGCTACACTCAGAAATGCACAGCTTTTATGCCGCCAGGGCCCACGCTTATGCAAATGAGTATGGGCCACACTTTTGGCCCAGTTGCGCATGCATATTGTCATTTCTGCGAGCGCTGCCGTGACGTTTACCGCGTCACGCATTCTCTACACAATGTTAAAACATCTTCAAAGGTTTCCTAACACTCAAGTATGAAGAATTTTTTAACTGTATTTTACTGCGTTATGTAAACTTGAGATGAGCAAGCTACATGAGTGTTGCCCAGCAGGTCTTGTTTATCATATTTGAATGGTTTGCAAGATGAGAGGCTAGTGGCCATACAGCTGCCGTTTTGTGAGGTGCTGCTTCCAGGACTTGTACAAAACATCATGCAACATCCTTGTGTTGTTTCCATCTAGTTTTTTTCTTTAAGTGTTTCATTATGTTTGTTTGGTTTTATGGCATATCAATCTTTGTAGGTTATTTAACGCCAAGTCTATTTTTATGAAAATAGTTCTATTTCAAACAATTCAGTTTAGTATAAGTACGCAGTTTAAATGTAAATATAGTTTAATTGTGAAAAACATTTCTATTTCAAGCTATTCAGTTTAGTCAAGCAGAGCTAATTCAGTTTAGCATAAGCACAGATTTTGTTTACACAGTTAAAAGTCCAAACAGTTCTATATTAAACAAATCAGTTTAGTAGAAGTACATTTTCAATGTCAAAAACAGTAACATTTCAAACAATTCAGTTTAACATAAGTAAGTAAGTAAAGTAGGCGACCATAGTCGAGGGTGACCCGAAGGCTCCCTTTTCGATAGCTTGCTACACCAAGGTGTAGGGGAGGGCGCTACTCCTTTCCTTGGATTGCTCCACTTTACCCTTGATCCGTACCTTATACTGCTGAGTGTTAAGCAAGGAGGCATCAAGTACCATTTTTTGAGTCTTTGGTATGACTCGACCTGGGATTGAACCCAGGTCTCCCGGGCGATTGGCGAACACTCTAACCGCTAGGCCAATGTCCGGTTAACATAAGTACACAGTTTAAATGTAAGTATAGTTTGTCAAAAACATTTCTACTTAAAGCTATTCATTTTATATTCAAACAATTCAGTTTAGCATAAATATACCATTAGTTCTATTTAAACCATAGGTAGGGCCCTATCAGGTGCTACCACACTGAACCCAAATAGACCTGGGAGCAATGGCAATGAAGGGGTGCTCCGTATTCCCCAAAGCCCCAGCATTACTGGAACCTCACAACCAGATTGTTTAGTGTCATATCCAGGACACTCATGGTGGGGGGTCTTACCCCTCTGCAAAGGTGCAGTCGGTGAATTCTACACCCCCCAGCCAACTGGGCAAAGTGTTTCATAAGAGTTCAAGTGGGGCAACTATACAATAGTAGATACAGCTTGGATGAATTCCGGTTTTATTCTATCAGAGAGATTGATTTCTATACAATCAATAACCTATCAATAGCAATTTAGGCCTTTCCTATATGGTAAACATGTTCTTCAATGGAGTCTTACACGTGTGTACACAAATGATGGCTGACAGCCTCTGTGTGGACACCAGATGCCATGTAGAGGAGCTGATAAGAGGCTGATAGGAATGGATGGCAAAAGAGGGTCAAGGGATAGTATCAGCATGACTAGATGACATCGGTGGCTCTTGGAGACCCACATCACATTTGCACCCCCCCGCCTTGTAATCTTTGTTTAGAATTCTGGATTGTAGGCTGGATATTAAAAAGATAAACATTCCATCGACTGAGGTTAACTTAAGATGATGTAACATTGAAAGTTCATGACAGCTGATTTAACGGTGTCGTGTTTATGGAACGTTTTTAGTAATTATGTAAGCAGTAATTAAGAGAAATATAGGAAGTAAATATAAAAAAGAGATCCAAATGAAGAAGAAATAGCCATGAGAGAAGAAAAATGGTATAAATGGCTGTTGTTTCATAAGGGAAAGAGAGAGGGAAAAAAAAACAACAGAAAGAATAGAAGAAACAAAAACAACAGTAACAGACTTGACCAAAAAGAATGAAAACCCAGGACAAAAAAAAAAAAAAAAAAAAAAAAAAAAAACTGGAAAAAACCCAAAAGACCAAGTAAAAAAAGGAAAAAAAAAAAACTCAGAAAAAAAAAAGAACAAAATGAATGAAAAGAAAAAAAGATTAACAAAAAAGAATTGGAAAACAAGGAGACCACAAATTAGAAGTAGGTATAGTGCTCTTCTACTATCTCATATTTTTTACTCTAGGTGTTGTCACGTGATATCCCACGGAGACGATAGAAATAAGATTAATACTATCCTCCCGTTGGAATGAACAGTGGCAACCCTTCAAAAAAGTGACCGTTAAGAAAGAATGTAGGTCACAGAGGGAATATCAACAGATGTTGGTACTTAGTAACCTCAGGTCGCCGGACACCAAGGAGGAGAAGAGAGAAGCCAAATGATTGGCTGGGAGCCCAAAACAGAAATGGGGACTCCTTCCCCTCAGCGGAAATAAATAATAAGAAAGTTAGTTGTTTGGCAGGGTTCGTAGCGGGCAGACGAACCATAGCCAGTATTCCGGGTCGAAGACAAAAGAACATCTGAGACACAAGGGACCCCAAGTTCTTCAAGCCAGTATTAAAAATAGCATAAAGTCTATTAGCCCGTGAAAGAAGAAAGATTCTCCAGTGGAACCCCGTCGAAAAATAAGATAAGTGACTTTGGGGCTATTACTCCTATATACCCAAATTTTATATATACCACTCTCTCTCTCAATTTGAAGAAAAACAGAAGTCAAGAAAAGACATTTATATTCGTGGACTGACTATTTATTATATATTTGACACTTTGAAAGTGTATCTCTTTGTATAGTAAAGAAATCATGTATTTTAATGTCACCACGTGGTCTAAGTTGTTCTTTGCCGTAGCTTCTACGAATTTGTTACCTCATGCTTCCTTTTCAGCTTCTATTCGCCTTATGTTATCTTGCTTAGAATTGTCCTATTAATTCCTCTAAAATATCACACGGGAAACCGGAGTTGCTGACTACTACAATATAATATTATTACGACTAAAACCTATAGGCTCATATCTTCCATTGTCTAGAGGAAGGAAGGAAAGCGGCCTGGTGGGTGTGTGATAGTGTGAAATTTGGAACCCCTTGCCAGCGGTGGTCGGTCTGGCCCTAAATTAATCCCTCACGTAATATGCCAGGTCTTATATGCCTGAGAGAAAAACTCTGAACGAGGACTTATTCTATAGGGGATCAAGTGCCAACCTGCCCCGTCTTCACACGTGCGAAAATAAAGTTCCGTTTTGGGATTTTAGTCAATTTGCCGTCACAGTGTTTTAAGTTCCACGGTTTATGACTGATAGATTTAAAGAAAAATGTAAGAAAAGTCTAAAGGATAGGAAGCATTAACTGGGGAAATTACAATGTCAATAAAAAGATTAGGGAATGTACTATCTTTATTTTTTTAATGTATTGATTGCCATGCTTTTTTTTCTTTTTGTTTTTTTTAAATTCAGTTCAGCCTGATTTCGAAGCTGATTGTCCAAGAGTTCACTGTTTCTGTTTGGATTTTGTATGGGAAACAGTCATGAAGTCGGTTCTCTAGAGAAAAACTTGCTGTACCAAGAGAAATGATCCAGGATGGGAATATTGTTCCATAGAAATTGGATAAATGATGGTTTTCATAAAGGCTTAGGTAACTGCATTTTTCAAAGTTCCAAGCTGTAAAAAGATGAACGGTAATGATGCTGGTTAGGTGTATTTCAAAAGAGATTTTTTCAAGGAGGGCGGGGGGGGGTTGACTTGTTAGTGATCTCTCCGGATTTTCTGAGTTATGCATTAGCAGTGTGGTGGTAATGGTTCGAAAGATGGATGGCACTTATGGTCCAGAGGAATCAAGAAATTAGGGAGGAGATTTTGAAGAAGATAGAGAGCAAAAGGGAAAAGAGAGGAAACAGTTGCACCAGTAGAGAATCATCCTGAGTATATCCCACTACAGATGTAAGCAAATAGTTTTTACAGCATTCTCCTCAGAAAAGAGTCAAGGAGGAAGGGAAATCTTTTGTTGGCTGGGGAAAGGTCCCAGAGATTTTATCTCACTGTGTTAGTGAGCTAGAAACGAGTGCAATGATGTTGTAATTGGAAAAATAAAAAGGAAAAAATGAAACCAGTTTGGATATGGGCCATGCTTAGTTTTGCGGGGATACCTGCTAGTTAATTGGAAAAATGATGGCATGATCTTATGCGGGTTTGAGGGAATAGAACGAGAGGAAGGAGAGATAGAAAAAAAGATTAAGAAGTGATATACAGGCATGGAAAAAGAAGAAAAAAAACAGAAATAGAGAAAACAACAGTAATGGAGCAATGGACAGTGAAGATAAAAAAAAATGATAATTAGCAAAGATTTTAAATCTTAAAAAGAAAAAAGGAAAAAAAAAACAGAAATAGAGCAAAGGATAGTGTGGGGGGGCATAATTAGTCAAGTAAGAAAGACATTCAAATATAAAAAAGAAAATTGGTATCGGCTAAAAAAAAATGGAAAAAAGACAATATTAAAAAACCCTTTCTCTATAATTGTATGGATCTTTGTTTTATTTGATTCACATTTTCAACTTTCTCTATAATAGAATTCATAGTGTAGTGTTACAGTATGTATTTACCCAACCCCCTCAGCCATGAGGAGGAGGTGACACAAGGTCAATTTTTAAGTGGCTTAAGCTCAGCTTCCCTTCTCCCAGACTAGTTGCCATACTGAGGTTAAAGAGCCCAGTCTGCCCTACTATTTACCCATAGGTCGAAGGAGAATAGTCAGATTCACATCTTTGTCCAAGAGTATTAGCACCATATGAAATACAATAGGCCTCATCTAGGATTTTAATTCCATTTCCTATAACAATAATCATTATGCCAAGAGTGCCTCCAAATTATAGAAGAATCTTGAAAGATCAAACACATAAAATGATTTGCAAAGTTTTGTACTGAATGATATTCCCCAATCAGATAAACTGCAATGGATATTTAAATTGAGACATTGAAAATAATCCATGTTATACAATAGAAAAGAGAGTCAACACTTGAAATATCTCAATCACTGAACAATTATTTGTCGCTCTCCTCAATTATATTATTCTCTTTGACGTTTATCTTACACATAAGCACATAAATGTGTGTGTGTGGGGGACAACAGGACCCTATCTCAATATGTAAAGTCCTAGTTAAACAAATGTGTACCATTTAAAAATAGAATTATGATGAGCAAAAAAGAGTGAATGCATTATAACAAAATGAAAGATTTTGGAGCAATCGAAATAAATCACTAATAATACCAAAGGATAATCCCCAATGTATGGCACTAGAGCTTGCTGTCTAGTTCAAGCCATAACCCGGCATACATGCCCAGATCCAGATATGGATTCGTGAAACTGCTTGGCTCATTATACCCACATTGCACTTAGTGGGTCGATGAGCAGCACAGACCAGCAGGGTTCGAGTTTTGGCTCGTTCCCGACTTTCCCCTCCCCTAAATCCCCACTATAATCATTGACCTTGTGTCAGGTCCTGTTTGGTGGGAAGCAGACAAATATCATACCAAAGAACAATCTTTATCTATAGAAAATAATGCAGTGGATATCTTAGGATTGAAAAGTTATTAGCTCCTTCTGGAAGCCAAATTATCAATTCAAATGAATACAGTTCTCAATAAAAACCAATGAAAGGCAATAACTGATAAAAGATATACAGAATTAGTAAACAAAATCGGGGTGATAATCCACCAAGAAAATGCTAGACTGCATTTTTCATTGGTGACCAGGTTAAACTCATTACAACTTAGCTGAGGAGAAAAGTAACCTCAAGTAGCTTTTTGATGAGAAAGATAAAAAGTTTCCTAAAATATGGCAGAAAACAGTGAAACAAAATAGTACAAACGTCATTTAACCTTTTTAGTACAAAAAGCAACTAGAGTTGCCCAAATATACTTGAGGGCAAGATTCAATTTTTGTCCACATTACTTAAAAATTTTGAATCTTGTGCAATATACCTACCACAAAGTGCCTCTAATTGGATATACTCCAACCCTAGAAGTAAAAGTTATTAAAAGTATTAGTAAAAAGTAAATTCTCTATAAACACACTTGTGACATACTCCCTCAAACTGATATTACATTGTAGAATTGTAAATGGAGAAACTCCAATAAATTTTGTTTATTTTCAAGCTTTTTCATTTTATGGTCAAAAGTGCATTCCAGCCAATAAATTTATTTCCCAATGCACCATACTAAAAAGGTTTATCAAGTTAACAATGGAAAAGAATATTTCGGATTTTGTTTTTATACTTGATAATTAAAACTTTTTGACCAATCAAGAAAGGAAAGGAAAGATCTTTTAGAAAAAACTTTAAAAAAAAAAATTGAATTAAACAAACATCCTTTCATGTTGAGAAGAATATCCTCATTTATGTTATTTTCATGACCATAATTTGAACAAAATGTTTTGTATTCTTTCTTCTCCTCCTCCTCCTCCTCCTCAGATGAGTGATAAATCCAGTAATTATTGTGCACCTCAACATCTTTCCACCTCTCAAATATAAAATTCTTCCCAATTGGAACAATTTAGAGGCGGTCTAAACGAGCAAATATAGAAAAGTGGAATTAATCAAAGTGAACATATTAAAATAACAAGAATTTCAAGATATAACACACTTAAGGAAAAGTAAAGTTATTAACCAAATTAATGCTAAAAACAACAAAGATACCAGTACACATTCAAAGAATGCTAATTCTTAAAAAGTAGAAAGAATCCCATTTTTATTAATGTATTTACTCAACAACATTAACATGGACAGAATCAGAAACAAAGGTTATTTTTAAGCTGAGTGCAGCTGGTTTGAATTTAGAGTTTTCCTTCTAGATTGGTTGCCATACAAAAGCTAAAGAACTTAGTCTGCCTAATAATTTACCCATAGCTTGGAAGGAGGAAGAAACAGATGGATCCATGCCCTTCCTAAGAGCATTAGCATAAAGTGAAATGCTAACAGCCTCAACTAGGATTTAAATCCAGGTTACCGATTCCATCTTTTACAACTGTTACACTAGGTGTACATCCCCATTTTTATATAGAATCAACTTTTATGATATCAATTTCTCCAACTAAAATCTTAAATCAAAAACATTTATATAAAAATGTACAATAGATGTTTGCAATTGAAGGAACAGACAAAATATGTTGTAGATGAAGTAAAACATTTTTTAAAGCAAAATTAATCAAAAAGAATATTGAAGGTTTCATATATATATATATATATATATATATATATATATATATATTTTGGTATATCAACCTCCATGCCAAAACTATCTTAGAACAGTACTGGTATTAGTTCAAATGTCAATGTAATAGCAAGACTGGAGTTTGAACTCACTATGATGTCACAATACAACATGTTAGCCACTATGCAGCAAGGACTTGCTCCCTATTGAACTTTTGTCAAGAAATTCAGAGCTTCATACCAGCAGTTAGAAGTTCTGTATCCAAATATGTCCCCAGTTACAATTCTGCAAATGGCAGAGTATATGATTATAAATTAATTGGTTTTGGGTTTTTTGTGCAATGGCATATCACAACCTTTGCAGATTATTTAATGCCAAAGCAATCCTGGTAGAAGGACAGCACAGTGAGAAAGGATTTTGTATCTTTCCCTAGGGTATTAGTCCGAAAGTGAATGTAATAGCACAGCTGGAGTTTGGACTCACTTAATTTGAACTGCAGTCTGGCACCTTAGCCATTACACCATGAGGACTCCCTATAAAGGAATCGTATCAAGCAATCGTCAAGTTTTGAAAGACATCAAAACGGAAGTAAAACGATAAATGGAGTGCTATATTTTAGCAACCAACTTATCGACTCTGCACAGTTGTCTATGAGCTGAAAGGGATAGAGCCCAGAAAAAACAAAAGAAACCGAGTCAGAATGTTAGACATTAATAAGACCAACTTTAATGCTATTTCAGTTCATAGAAGCAGTTTCATCTCTCACCAGAAAATGGTGGAATGTGTAGTATTTATAATCAAAGCAATCTACAAAGAATATGTAATTGAACAAAGATAAATTTGCAACAGAAACAAAGTTTGTTTGGTAAGCCAACAGGTACTGCTATCAAAAGTTTACAAAAAAAAATCTGGAACAACTTCAAATAACTTGTTGAACTTAAGTTATTCTGGCAATTTTATTTTTCACAATCAGCAAAATTTCTGGTAATAAAAATGATAAAAATCAAATGATGTATATTTTACATTTCAGTTGGAGTCCCCGTTACCCCAATATATAAAACAAATGATCCAATCAGGCCAAATTATTGAACAAAGCATAAAATACTTGTCTTGATTAATGAGATTTCAGTTTCAATATTTTGCAACTTGCATAACTCGCACATTATCACTAGTTATTGTAATCAGATTTAGAATCTGTTTCTTTTGAGGAAACTTGTTATGTTGATACAAACACCTTTACAGACTGAGCAAGCTAGGAAATAAACCAAACTCATGGTATTAAACAACTTTCATGAATTTTGCAAAAGGAGGTTGAAGATCTGTCATGATTGGTATAAACTATTAAAGTTTGATAGGCTATTTGAACTTGTCCCACTCATTTTCTTTTTTGACATGTTATACAGTACATGTTGACCTACCAATAAATAATAAAAGTTGTACACTGCAGTAGGCTAAATTATATAATCATTGATATTGGTAAAGGCAGATAAAAATGTAATAATTCCCTTCTTTTATTCAAGAACTTGTCTCTGATAAGACAGGAAACTGATCTAATTGAATTATCTTTTCCCTGTAGCTGATTGTTCTGGTTACAGTTGTAAAAACATATAGAAACCCTACACATAAAAATGAATATTCAATATTTGTTGTATACTAGGGTAAATCAAGTTTTGCAATATTTTGGTCACACATTAGTTTGCAGTGTGTATATCACACGACCAAAGCAGTTCAAGTAGTGGTTGGTAGTATTTTAGTGCATTGTTTCATTCCATGTAGGATTTGAAATCCACACAGACAAACGTGCAATGGAGTCGAATTTGAGAACTTAGGTTTTATGAGTTCAAACTGGGTCATAATACAACAACCAGGTGAAAGGAAGCAGGTGGTTTGAGAAATTCTGCTTGGATTGCAAAAATCTTAATGATCTGACAATGTAAGATAGAATCCAGTTTTTTTTTTGTTAAGTCTAAGGCTATTCTCCAAGCCGTGGAAGCAAATCCAGTAAGTTTAGCATCTCACAGTCCAGTGACATTTATCCCTTTCATAACCTCAATTAAAGCACATCTACAGCTTCCAAATCAACTCAACCTAGTATAATGATGTGTGCTGAATATGGAGACATGGTTTTAGGTGTTATTCTACTGAATTGTGTCCAAAATAAATAAGAAATTCAGAGCTTTTACTTTGAGCATAAAGCTAAAAACCAACTAATATTAAGAGAATTATATGAATATCACTTTCTGTTTGAGCATTTCAATCCAATCAAAATGGTTGACTTATAAATAATAATTCCCATCATTATAAATCCCATTTTGAATGCCTACAGTTGGGGGACTTTTCTTTATGTTAGCTGAACTATCAAGTAGAATGGCTTTTTATCAACACCCTTCAATAGAAAAACAATTAAGTCTCATAGTTAAACCAGCAGCACACTCTGAAAAGAGAACTTTCAGATCTGTTTTGTTTAAGTGATTCTCAACATATACTACATCACCACTTGTTATATATCATCTTTTATTAAATACTATGAATAAATTTATATCAAGCTAATACTCCAGAGACCTTAACATTTTTCCATCCAGATTTTAAATGTCTAATATCTAATGAAAAAAATCTATTAAGCTTGTTTAATACAGAATACAACCAAAAGCTGCTTACAGTATCTGGTTTTTCTAACCAGTTACTGATCAATCTGGTTTGGTTTGGTTTCTTTGTTTAATGGCATATCAACTCTTTGTAGGTTATTTAATGCCAAAGCCATTCTCCAAGAAGAACAATAGTGGTAATATTTAACCCATAGCTGGGAGGATAAGGGGGTTCATAACTTTCCCAAGGTTATTTGCCCGAAAGTGAATGTAATAGCGCAACTGGAGTATGAACTCGCTTACTACGATTCCGCAGTCCATCACTTTAACCATTACACCATGAGGACACCCCTTGATCAATCTGGACATTGCTTAACTTTGATAAGTTGAAAACTGATAATGAGTGTACACTCAAAAGAAGTTCACCCTTTTTGTATTCAAAGTTTCCCATTCCAAAATGGTCAAAAAATCTCAGGACAAATTACTATTAAATGATGAATCAAATTTGCTTTCAAAATCAAAAAATGCATTTCTCTCACTGTGAAATCATACCAAAAAAATTTAGCAGTTTATTTAATTTCAGCATGAGAGAAAAATCTCAGAATTTTATGAAGAAATGTAGTCATTAGTGTGTGTATGTGAGATATATATCTCAATTACACAAAACTTTTAAATGATAAAATATTTTCAAGACTAAGTATGGTTCATCTTAACTGCCTTTTTCCTTTTTTCTTTTAAAGCTTGCTGTCAAACTGGTTTTTTGAGAGAGAGAGAGAGAAAAACTTTGAAAGCAATTCAATGAGATAGAAAGACAATCACTATTATTGTTGCTGTTGTGAACTGACACTCCTATGAAGAAGAAAAGCTGAGTGTGGGTTGCAACAAAAAAAATTGCCTGTTGACTAAGATATTCAAAATTGAGAAGTAGGTGAAGCCAAGTTAGTAGCCACCACTACCACCCCTACAATGAAGGAGACCCAAGAAAGTATTGCTCTTTGGCAAAGCAAAAGATTCTAGAGAAACACACGCAAAATAAAATAAAAAATATGGCACCAACAATTTCATGAAAAACTGAAGCAATGATACTGCTTAAGGAATTTAATTTACATAGGACTTGCAGAAGATGAAACAATCGAGGATGTCAAACAAAAATTATAAACAGATGGAGAAATCAATCAAATAAAAGTAAAAATAAACTTTAATAACGTTTTTCTATAGGGGGAGAGAGAGAGAGAGGGGTATCAATGAAATTGGAAAAGGACTTAAGATAATCCAAACAACTAAATTCTCCAAGCAACCATTTTTTTTAAGCACAGGATCTTGTCAGATCATTGGAAGTTAGGCACCAATGAGTCAGTTCAGTTCTGAGAAGAGTGACCATTGGTCAAATATTGAAGGCAAAACTAAATTTAAAGCTGCTAAAACCAAAAAGGAGACAATTTATAAAAATATGATATGCAAATATGCAAACATAGAAATAAATGCAGTTATCAATTCAAAAATCAGCCGAGATCCCTCCCACCAATTTGATTATCAGTTTTGGGCTAAAACAGCTGTTTTGATGACATCTGTTAAGGTTGAGAAAAAGAAAAAAAATCTATATATATATTTACCCAAACCCTCCACCACAAGAAAGATGTGACACAAGGTTGATTTTTGAGTGGAGTTAAACTAGTTTGAATTCAGAGTTTTCCCTTCTAGATTGATTACCTAACCAAGCCTAAAGAACCCAGTCAGCCCTATTATTTACCCATTTCTGGGAGCAAATGGATTCTTGGTTTCCCCCAAAACATTAGTATGATGTGAAACACCAACAACCTTGTCCAGAATCTCTGGTTGTAAATTCTATTTCCTATGATGAAAACCAAAATAGTACCTCTGTACTTGTACAAAGTTGTAAGGAAGATGAGGAGTTACCCATGCAACATGTCTTCCCTCCAAACCACTGATGTTATCCATGAGATCAGGGGCTGATACATGTTGTGACTAATGTGTCAGTGAAGAAGGAGTTGCTAGAACGAGATTGAAAACAATGTGGAACTACCTTAGGGAATCCAGCTTCTTGTGTTGACATTATTTTCATCGAAACTAGCTACTCATCTAGGCTTGAGAGTACAGTCTACCTTACTATTTTATTCATAGTGGGAGGATGAGAAAGATTCATGCCTTTCATATGATTATCAGCTTTAAAAATAATATCTTTAAGTTATTAGATCAGTCACAAGATGCAAGTTTAAACATAGCTGGAAGAAGTTTATAAGAAAACTGCAGGCCAAAATATAATTGCCAAACTTATAAAACCAAAACATGTTTTAATTTACTTTAATAAGTAGAGCTTAACTGCTTCTATTGAAGATTTAACATTTTAAATTTTGGATAATTAATATTTTCAGACTTTAGTGGTTTTGTTTTATTGAACTACTTTCTCTCATAGGCAGTTTTGATATAGAGACAGGTAAGATTTAAAACAGCTGGATCCTAGTATCACTATCATGTGGATATCAGACTATCCCAACCTCACTCATATTTGGCACAATGAGAGAGGAGTTGCTGAAGGTTTGGCATCTCCTGAACCAGACTATTTTTTTGCCATGTCTTGCTCAAAGACAGCAACAAGGCAGAGAGAGAAAGATGATCAGATACTATATCTTAATCTCAGCCCAAAGGCTGGAAAGTTAGAGAGATTTCATAAAAATTGTCTACAGTATATGTGTGTGTTTGTGCACGCACATTGTACACCCCCCCACACACACACACACCTATATACATGCACAAGTGTGTAACTCGTCCACTGCAATGATTTTAAACAGTAGAAGAGGAATAATCAAGAATTTTGGATATATTTATAATCTAAATGGCTCAGTTTGGTTTTATAGCACATCACCCATTATTGGTTATTTGCTGCCAAATCCTGTTTATACAAATACATTAAATAAATGATTTGTAAATACATTTTGTTGATAACATTTTTAAATAAGCCTGAGGCCATTTTTTGCACACAGTTAAATTGTTCCAGGTATTGCTATGTATCACTAACAACTCAATTTAACAGCAGTTATTTGTTTACACACAGTGAAATGATCAAACAGTTCTATTTCTAACAACTCAATTTAGCATAATTCATTTGTTTGCACTTAGTATAAATGTAGAAAAAAAAGTTCTATTTGACTCATAGATGGGACCTTTTCAGGTGCTACCACTCTGGGTCTGAGTAGACCTGGGAGCATTTGCTATATATATATATATATATATATATATATATATATATATATACACACACACACACTAAGAACCTTGTTTTCATAATCTACACTTAACCATCCCCTGCTATCTGAACAGTTAAATTTTATGAAGGATGTGGATTATTGTTATTTATAGTCATGTGCAGAATTTAGGGGTTATGCATGTCCAACAATTAAAACCAAAGAAAGAAAGGAAAAAAAAAAAAAAAAAAAAAAAGGAAAAAAAAAAAAAAGAAAAAACACTTTACTTTGCAAAACGCATAAAAGATTAAAGCTGAGGTTTCTAAAAAAGCTTTGCAATTGATGACAATGAGAAAGATTTTAATCAATAGTCCCTTCTCTTACATTTATACAACAAAAAAGGTACAACACAATCCTTGACAACCTTCTTCGGTTTCTGCCACTAAGGAAATTATAAGTTGCAATTTAACATTTAGAATATCTAACAAAGATTGAAATAAATAAATTTGAAATTTTTGGATTAGAATTCCCCCCACCCTTAAATCTTAAAACCCTCAAGGAAAATTCATAAAGATGATAACAAAGATAGAGAATATACTTGTCTACAAGTGATGTTCATAATAATGATAAGTCTTCTCTCTTAAGATGGAGAATGGCAGTTTTCTCATCAGTCATTCTGATAATTATAATTAGAAATCAATGATGTTTTGTGTGTTGATTCTTAGAAATAAGTAGATTGTCTCAAGATAATGTCTAAGAATGAAACTGGTTCAGTCAATCTTGATTTAACGAGGGAAGCTAAATCATCATCATCATCATGTTTGCCAATCATTAGTGTCATTTCATCATAATTCCTTCTTAAAATCATCATCACTGGGATAAGAAAAGCAGAAAAAAAGCTTTAATCCCATTTGGCAATCATTAGTGTCAATTTCGTGATAATTCCTCCGCAAAATCAAACATTGACTGGGACTGAAGCTGGCAGAATATAAGATCACTCGATATCCCAAAAGTTAAATACAGGTGATTTTGAATGATTTATTAAAATTTAAGAAAGTTTGATACAATCAAGAGAAACATTGGTCATAAGTTTTCAGTTTCCATGGTTTCTTTGAAGTCTTCATTTCATTCAATAAAAATAAAATAAAAAAAGATTTAAAAAACATGAAATCAAATTTATCATTAGAAAATAATTATTTTAGTGACATAAGGTTGGAAATTGCTCACAGCAAATCCATAAACACACACCCATTCCTACTGGATGTGAGCAATAAACCAATTCTTAAAAGATGGATTTTCTGGGAAGCTGTTAGAAATCTATGAAAAAAGAAAAATAGAAGGTAAAGTGAAAAAGTTCAACATCTGCTGAATATTCTTTTTGCATGACACAAGAATGAAAGAGTAATTCTCAAGTTCATTCACAAAATCAGTTTTTCTTTTAATCATTTTGTTCTTAAATAAGAATAGCGGTAATTTGATGATTTTTGTTACATTCCCTTAAAATCTTTGCAAATATTTGATAAATCTTAAATAAAACACCAAACCAGCAAGAAAAAAAAAGCTATCATCTCACTGGCTGTAGTTGATATAAAACATGAGCAGGGATAATTTTCTTGACACTAAGAAAAATATTGCAACTTGTCATATAACAGTTACACGAGAGAGAGAGAGATCCACCACTCCCCTTTTTAAAAATTATTCTAAATCTGATAGGCATGCAACATATGGCATGCAGTATGCCTACATAAAATGCATAGATGGGTGGAGTGGATGATTCATAATGGATTTCTTGAGATAATATTTCTAGATTTATAAGTTAAGACTTCACATTCATTTTGGATAAAAGTAGAAAATTTACATTAATGATTTCATTCTATCAATCCTCAGATTAAATATTGAATACTAAAACTTAAGAGCAAATGTGTCTAGAAAACATTAGAAATACTTATAATAAACCTCAGCAATGTTAAACAGTCAAATGTAATAAAAGAAGGTAAATACAGAAATAAATTGTTTTTCATATCAATTTTCTGTTTTGGTTTCTTTGTTTAATGGCATATCAACCTTTGTGGGTTATTTAATCTCAAACTCATCCTTGTGGAAGAACAGCAATGATGCTATTTAACCCATAGCTGATAAAAGGGTTCAATACTTTTCCCAAGGGCATTGGTCCAAAAGTGAATGTAATAGCACACCTCGAGTTCAAACTCACTCACCCACTTTGAGGCTGTACTTTAGTCATTACACCATGGGGACTCCCCTTATGAACAATTTTTTTTTTTTTGGAGGTGGGTCATAAGAGTATATAACATTGACAAATAAGATTTGTTTTTTTGAAAAAAGATAAGAGGTAGATAATATTTGATAAACAAGAAATCCTATAAAAAATAATGAGAGTGGGTGGGTATCATTTCTGTATTCTGAACAATTTTGATTGATACTAGAAATTTCAACTGCAATAGGCAGAAAAAAGAAAATAGTCTGAAAGTGACTGATACCTGGCCAGTTTACAACTTGTAGCTTGCCTGGCTCCATTAGTGATTTATAATCAAGTTACTCTAAGAGAAGGTGTCATTATAAGTAGCATCCCAAGAGACTTGCCATATAGGAAAAGTCTTTTACCATCCTCTTTGCTATCCAATCCCACTTCAATCTATTATACAGTATTGTGCTAAAGTCTTCAGTTACTTTAAACTACTATAAATTTGTAATAATTGTGAACTTCAAAGTGGATGTTTCACATTGCATTTTCTACAGACAAAACATGAGCTATATTGGAGATATTTCCATGCCTAGTTATTGTATTTTGTAGTAGGGGTTTTGAATTAGAGAAAGATACAAAATGACCTGCCCAAAATGCCCAGCTAAAAGTTTTCTATTAACATTGGTGCTGAAAAAAATATTTACAAATAATGATTCCACCTCAAATATGCAAATATTTTTATCACAACTGGTCCCCCACCCTTATAAGGTGAAAATTCTTAGATCAAATTTTTGCATATTTTTATTGCTTGAAATCATGTCAAAAATTTCCAAAGAAACCAGAACAAAGATAGATGGCTAAAACGATAGCCAAGAAAGTTGACATTTTAGAAATTCAAACATTCAAAACATTGAATGTGTTTTGGATTGAGCAAAATGTGAATTATTCTAAAAAACAACTGATCACTTAAAGCAGAATACAAGTCAAGAGAAGGATAAGTGTCCAATTTAATGTCAATAGACATTACTAAATATATCCTCCCAAGAATATGAACTGAAGGAGTAGATTTCAGTAAAAAAATTTACATTAAAAATAATTTGAAGACAAGATTAGGTCAAAAAGGTATGAACTATGGGATACAGATGCTAGGAACAAGATCCCATTCAGTGATAAAACTAGGTTGAAGTTGGGTTCTCATCAAGTCACTGAATTCCCTGATTCTCACCATCCATTTTTTGGGTTGAATCCACAAAGAACTGATGTATTTAAGTCTTTGCTGGTCAGCCAACACCGTCACATCCGGGTTTAGGAGTTCACCAGTCAATGTCACTTATGAGTTTGTCCTTGCTTCTTTAGTACCCCACAAGTCTTGTTCATCTTTCTTGAAAGGTTTGTGAGATAGGAAGTAAGTGGCTATACAGCAGCTGTTTTATGGGGTGCTGCTTCCAGGATTTGTTCAAGACAACATGCAGTATCCTTGTGTAGTTCCCATCTGGATTTTTCTCTCTGCGTTTTCTTAGCATCCATATAGTAGTATGGACACAGCTATAGCTTGGAAGAAATCAGGTTTTATCTTATTAGATAAATGAGAAGTCCAAATGATCAATAACCTGTCCATTGCATTCTATGCCTTCATTAGGTATATGTTTTGACATCCTTTTCAGTAGATAAGATGTTGCTGCTAAGATATGTGAACTAATCTACTAATTTTAGAGACCTACTACATAGAGTGGAGATGGATGCTTTTTATTTCAAACATATGAACTGTTTTATTTGTGTTCATGTAGAGGCCAATACCTCCTGCTGCTGCTGCTGCTTGCTCAAGGCCAACCAGTAGGGATTCCACTTGGGTAGGTGTATTTGCAAGAAGTGCTAAATCATCTGGACAGTCTATGTCATAGATTCAGTAATATATCATCTACTTTATGACTTTTTATTTTTTTATGTGAAACCATTTTCTTTTATGAGGTCTATTGACGTTCTGAGTACATAGTATAGGCAGAGTATAAACAGCTATGGAGCAAATGTATCTTCTTGCAAGACACCCGTGACAATGTCAAATAAATCAGTGTCCATCAGGTGAGCAAACTATTGCTTTCATGTTTTTATAAAGCTTTATTATAATGATAATTTCTTTGGGGAGACCATATGCAAGTTGTATTTGTTCCATCTTTCCTCTGTGTATGAAATCAAATGCCTTGGAGAAATCAACAAACAGTAGTGCTGCCTTAAAATTCCTTTCTGTACCCCTTTGATTTTGTGGAACTATTTCTCCAAAAGCTTCTGATTTTTGCAAAGGATTTTCTCATTTTCAGGTCAGAGACAATTAAGAAGCAGGACATCATAAACCTTAGCAGCTACAGCAGTAAGTAATGCCTTTGTAGTTCTTAGGTGATTCTCAAGTCACATTTAGAGGAGAAGGAGATGGTTGGTTTGGGTTTTATGGCATATCAACCTTTGTAGTTTATTTAATGCCAAATCCATTTTTATACAAATGATCAGTTCTATTTCAAACAATTCAGTTTAGCATGAGTACAGTTATAATTGTCAAAAACATTTCTATTTCAAGCCATTCAGTTTAGTCAAACAGTTCTAATTCAAACAATTCAGTTTAGCATAAGTATGCAGTTTAGTTCTATTTAACCCATAGATAGGACCCTAAGAGGGGCTACCAATCTGGGCCAGAGTGGACCTGGGAGTGATGGCAATGAAGGAAGGCTCCACATTCCCCAAAGGTCTACCATTACTGGAACCTCACCATCAGATGGTTTAGTGTCATATCCCAGGAGGAAGGGTTTTACTCCTCTGCAGAGGTGCAGCTGATGTATTCTACAGCTTCAGCCAACTGGGCAAGCTATACATTATGAAAAGCAATAAATATACAGTAACTGTAAGAAAGAAATTTGATACTCTTCAGGAGACAGCTAAAAGTCATACTTCAAATGACAAATATGAAGACTTTGTTACAACCCATATGGAAGCAGCAGTAGAGTGCATTCCAACCAAACTAAGAACCAAATGTAGAGTTCTGTGAGAAAAAAATGAGACAATGTGAAAAATGTGTTCTTAAAAGAAATCCAACAAATACCAATGTGCAAAAACAGTCCAGAGAAAACTAACACATACCAAAAAAGAACAATTAAAATACATTCAAAGGCCAAATCAATAAAGCTGTATTCTACTAAGTAAGAATTTGTCAGGACAACAAAACATGCCAATGAACAGAATTTGGGGGATAAGCATCTGATACTTTAGAGATATATAGAAAATGATGTTTTAATAAAGTTGGTTAAAATTGATGACAGGTTGAATACTATCAAATATATCCATTTGTTGAGGGACAATTTCATACCAGACTTGAATGAAGGTAAGATTTTTCAGCATGGCAGAGCTCCATGTCACAGTTTGCATGTAACACAACAGAATCTGGCAGATGATGAAAATGCCAAGATATTGAAAAATTGGCTGGCTCAGAGTCCTAACTTAAATATTAGGCAAAAGTGGAGAGAACTAATAAGAAGAGTTTATCAGAAGAATCCATGTAACTTTGAAGAGTTGTAGGAGTCACAGACAATAGTATCTCATGCTTCTGTGAAAATGGTAAAAGATTATCAAACATACCTTCCCAAGTGCATTCAAGCTAGGGGAAAGCAAAAAAAAAAAAAAAAAATTAACAATGTACAGTGATTTCTTGAAATGAACATTATAGAAGAAAAAAATTTTTTTTCTTTAAAACACTGCATCTGGTTTGGTTTATATGAGGTAGCCAAAAACGTTTGCAGTCACTCTTAGAATCTTCTTTTCTCATTCTGTAATAAAATATGATAATGAGGCATGGAAATGACTCCAGTAAGAGCAAATATTTTGTCTATAAAACCATGATGCAAAACATCTATTTCGAAGCTGGTAATTTACTAGAAATTTATAGTAGTTTGAATGAGAAGTTAAAATGTTTTGTCTGCAGATTAAAAAAAGTTTTTACCGAGAAAAACTCTTCCCAATGCAAAAAGAAATTTTAATGTTAATAGTTTTTAGATATGTTTGAAAATATACAATTTTAAAAAATCTCAATAACAAAATCTCCAACATTTTAAGATAAAACAAACTTGCTTTATTACAAACAATTAGATTGATACAAATTTTTCTAGCACTTTGCTAAAATATTTTATTCATATAAATCTTTTAAGATTTATTCCAAGATAAGAAATATTGCACAGAATCAAACTTTCAACTTGATGACAGCAATTAATGCCATGCAAAAACAAAACAAAAAACCCCCCAAAACAAGCAAATTTTAGTTCTAATACATCAGCATTTTCTCCCCAGGTTGCAGCAATTTCTAATAAAGAATTGGATCTCCAAATAGAACCCCCTGACACACACACACACACACACTAGATTCAACTTCAGTTGAAAGTTCTCCTGGATCAAGTTATAATTAGAGGTGAGGGGGTCTTGCAATAAAATCATTTTTTATAGCCAATGAGTATATCTTGTCTAAAAATAACTTTTTTCTGTTTATCAAGAGAGGGGGGGGCCAAGTGCTTAAACACTGACTGGGGTTTATAGTTTTCTTAAGATCAAGTAAAAAAAAACTTTTTTTTTTTTTTTAAACTTATAAATGATGCACTACATTTGACTGTTTGTATTAAGCAATAAAAAAGCTGAATAAATTAAAACAAAAAAAAATTTCTCCTAAATTATGCTTACTAAAGATGGTACCAAGAATTTTCACATTAACCTAATACACTCAATAGTTTTTCTATATAAAAATATCAATTTAAATACATCTTGGGGAAAGAGGTGGAGAAGAAGAAGGAATAGGAGAGGAGAAAGAAAAAAAGCAGAGATTATAAAGGTGGAAGGAGAGAGGTAAAGAGAGGAGAGAGAGAGAGCATTTAAGGGTTTTGTGAAATGGTTCTTAGCAGAAACTAAAAGACCAACTTGGAACAAAATAGTTTCATAATGAGGCTATTTTTAGAATCATTAGAAGAAAACTGCACAAGGCCAAAATTGAGAATTTCAAATGACTTGATAAAAACTAAAACACAGAATATGATACAAATTGAAAAGCTGGAAATGGGAGGAGTGTTGTTAAAAGGGGGGAAAAAAAAAAAACTTAATCTACCTCTCATCCACTTATTCAAGTCTTCTTGGAATTTGCAAGAAAATGTTGATCAGCATCAGATAATTCCCTAAATGGCCATCTGTAAGGCTGAGCCATTTTGAAACCTGATTTCAACCCAACTTTCAGGAATTGGAATGATCAGCTCTGAAAAGGCTTTAATTCGGTCAAGATCATTTCATTTTTACTCCCCAAAATGAAACCACTTCTTGTGCCAATAAAATGTTTAGTAATTGAAGGATTTTCTAGGGAACTAAGATACTTGATATTCAAAGTGAACTAATATCATTTTCAAACCTCTAAGAAAGCAACAATTTTTTTTTATCAAAGAGAAAAAGAGACAATTTATTTACTTAGCTATATATTTTTTACTTATTTTTCTATAATTAATTGGTATAAAGTATTTACCATAGAAATAAATACTTACATAAACTTACATCTTTTGACAAATTTACTACATTTGACATTCACCTAATCATTTCTAATGTTTTTTTTATTGATTAATTGATTTACTTTCATACATTATAATCAAATATCTAACGTCAATTCTCTCTCAAAAACAATCTAAGAACTGGAAACATTTTCATCAAAAGATGTGTTTACACGTCTAATATGAATCTTAAAATTTGGTGTAAATTCTATTATTGCACATTTCAGACAACAAAATAATTTGAAAAATAAAAGATTTTCCTACCAAGTTTAACACAGTATAGTTAGCATATTGAGCTCACAGAAACTAAAATAAGATTTAAAATAAATTTACATTAAATTCTTTTCATTCAAACTTATTTTTGTTAAGTTTGCCAAAACATTGACTTCAAAAATGGTCAAATTCTTTTGATTTTCCTTGAGGCTTTTATCTTTCTAGCAAAATTAACATTTAAAAAAATAAACTCAAGAATGATTTTTTTAGTGTCGAAAAAGTTTCCCATTCTTAAAATAAATGCATTTTTGTTTGCAAGCCTAGATTTTTTTTTCTCCGAAATAATGAAATGAATTCAAAGGAATTATTTTCTATCTCTAAATGGAAGAGCAATATAAAAACCAAATGAGCAAGGTTTATGGGAATATTTTAATAAGACTATTAATCTTTTCTTTTTAAGGCTTTTTATTAATTAAAAATTCATGCTGAACTTGTTAAAAATGATAGTTGTTATAAAAGATAAATCCACAGAAAAAAAAAAAAAAGAAAAAAGTTTTACCCATTATAGACTATATCTTATGAAGTTAATATTCTTCTGTGAAAACATTGAAGAGTTTTATACTGACATTTTTGTTTTGATATGTATTGCTCATCCAGAATCAGACCATCTCACTCATGAATACTAGTAACCATATTAAAAGCCATATGCAACACAGGTTAAGTACTGCGAGTTAATTTAAGTCAGAATTTTTAATAAATTTGTACTACTACACACATCTCCCTTTAGAAGTAAAGTTTGTGTTTTTTCCCCTTCAGGTTTCCACTATTGTTTTCTGTTCTGAAACTGAAAGACCTAGAATTT
Organism: Sepioteuthis lessoniana; assembly: GCA_963585895.1. Lineage (NCBI taxonomy): Eukaryota > Metazoa > Mollusca > Cephalopoda > Myopsida > Loliginidae > Sepioteuthis > Sepioteuthis lessoniana. The sequence continues at coordinate 64,275 of CAUZXS010003900.1, read as the reverse complement.
TTTTTTTTTTCTTAAGTTTTTTCTCTCCAACTTGACCTTAAGGTTACCCTTAGTTCACCATCATTGGTCAGCAGCATATACATGTCCAAACACAGATTTCAAGTGGGAGATAGGACCTGGCTAGAGATTTGAGAAAAATTAATATCTCCAAAACAGCTCAATGATTAGCGTAAATGAGAAAAAGTTTTAGAATTCTAAGATCTACTTAAAAAGGTGAGAGAGGAGATGGGTGTAATAAGAAAAACCTAATTTTCAAATAAAACATTTTGTAACAATGGACATTGACAGTCACCTGACTCAAAGTGACTGCAATGTATGGCATAGAAAGCCACCATTTGTAAGTGATCAGTAATGCATGATTCACATGTAGTTTGTAGAGCCAGGATGTTGAGAGTGCAGAGTCAAGCATGCAGATGGAAGATGACTGCCTGCCTTAAAAAGGCAGTATGTCTTGTGGATTGGTAGAAGGTCTCTAGAGTTCAATCGAGTGAAGTCATCATTCTTATAGGGAGAGTTTGACTGAGAGAAGACATTATTCTTGTTGGTGGAAGAACGTGACAGAGAGAAGTCACTATTTTTGTTGGTGATTGCTTGGATCCTTTTCACCGGTTTGTGAACACTTACCTGATAAATTAACTTTAAGATTCCAAATCTTTTAAGTGTTCCAAGAAACAAATCGACAAAACGATTTTAATTAAGCATTATTAGGAAAAATGAAAGAAGACAATCAGATTTTCTCTCCAAGAAAACTGAGGCTTGAAATATAATTCTTTACTGTTAAAGCTTTGCATGAACAAAAAAGAATTTTAGAGTTACACACAAACCAAAATTGCCAAAATCCTGGAACCTCTGAAAGCATCTGACAAAGTTTATAAACTAAAGATATAAAAAAGATTTTTTTATCATTAAGGGTTTTCGGACTATTGTCTTCATCATATTGTCTGCTGGACACACAGTGTAACGGTTATAGGCGTTGGCCCCCTAAGCTTCTAAGGAGACAATCATCTGAAGGTTGCAGGTTCAATCCTGACTGCAGGCGAGTAACAATTACAGCAATACTTAACACTTGTACCTGGTTATAGCTAATGAAAGGATGTAGTTCGAAGTTCCATGTAGGTTCCCAAGTTTGACAAACACCTGAAGAAGACCGGAGGTCATATCGGCCAAAAAGTTGAGGAAATAACAATAAGAATGAAGACAATAGTCCGAAAACCCTTAATGATAAAAATCATCAAGCTTCGTCTCAGAAATTTAGACAACTAAAGATTTTGGATAAAATTTATAAAAAAAAAAAAAAAAAAAAAAAAATGCTTAGGAAAGCAGATGCTGTGCAAGGTAATAAAGAAATGAAGCAAAGATATTTTAGCATCAAAATATAAAACCTGAATAAAATTTACAAACCATAAAGGAAGGTTTCCCTTGAATGATGCAAACTGAAGAGTTGCTTACCTGAAATAAAAGAAAATAAATAGTTCAACATTTAGAAAGGAAACCATACAAAAGGTATTACTTTTTTTTTTTTTATCTAAGTTTATTCTGAACTTTTTAGGCAATTTATAAGTCTCAAAGATCAACTTTGATATAAATTTACTTTTTGAGATGAACAGAAAAATAAGTACTGAAAATTAAATATTTTACAAAGTTAAACTCAGCAAATAGGATCCATTTTATTGAGATTTTTGTTAGTACAACAAAAGCATTGAAATGCTCTGACTTAGAGACTAAAGCAATTTTCAATCCGATTTCTAACTTAATAATCAGAAGTCGATATTCACTTATTATAATTCTCAAGAGAGAAAAATAAATACTTTAATTAGCATTTAGTTATTTGCAATTATAAGATAAATCACACAAAAATACAACTTGACATAAAGCTTTACAGTGAGTTTTGTATTTCAAATACAAGATGAAATATTTACGTCCATCATTTCATATATTATTGTTGCTTAACATCATTGCTAATAAAGTCTTCACAGATACATATTGCATCTGATATAAAATTGGATAAAATAGACAATTGAATTTCATATAAATTAAAATTCTAAATCAATTATTAACCCTATTACAGATATTGTGTAGAGGGGGGGGTTTGAGCATCGATGGTAAATGCAGCTTAGAAAAGAAAAAAAAATCTGAAAATTTTTAATTTTTAATAAATATGACAAAATAAAAAAATAAAATCTAATTGTTAAATGCAAGCACAGAACAAAATGTTGAATGTGAAGAAGGAAATTTCACCAGTTTCACTAATACTATATCTAAATACTTCCCTGGCCTTGGCTGGGCTGTTGAAATCAATGGCAGATTCGAGGCTGAAAAACCCCTGGCTTCAGCTGGGCCACCTTTGGGTGGGCGAGCTACAACATTGACACCCTTGTCCCCTTGTATAGCACTGGACCTTGCTCTCCAGTTTAAGCTATAAGCAGGCATACGTGCCTGGACTCAGATTTGGGTCCAAGACCAGCTAGGCCCATCAGGCCCACATTGCACTAGGTGGGTCGATGACCAGCATAGACCAGTAGGGTTCAAGCCTCGGCTCATGCCCAACCTTCCCCTCCCTTAAATCCCCACTTCAAGCCGACCTTTGGGTCATTGACCTTGTGTCAAGTCCTGTCTGGTGGGAGGCAGCAACAAACATAACTATATATCTAAATCTTACCACAAAACTATATCTCAAACTACCAGTACACTTGTTTAGCCACTTTTACCATATTTCTGCTGGATTATTGTCACATGAAATTTTAAGTAACGCATTTCTGGTGTTCACAATTCAAAAGGTTTTATAGGTGCTTTGCAATAATAGCAGCCACAGGCCTTTTTTATACCAAAATCTTTTCATATACAACAAATATGGATTATGGTCATTCAAAAAATTATATGTCTCATTCAGATATGTCATATTTCTAACTTACATATAGCCTCATCGTCTCAGAAAATAAGTGAAATCTTAATTACTTTTAATAGTTTTATAAGAAGTGGTACTATGCTGCCACAATAAAAACATTAAGTTAGGGCTTTTCTTTCTGCATGAGGCAGAGAACTTTGTGAACAAGATTCATACATATATATATATATATATATATAGTATTATTCGGTCCAGTTAAACCAGAGTTGGGAGTAATTCCTTCAGGACAAGAAAATCATTCTTTTTTTTTTTTTAATCCATAAGATCTGAAGTCGTCCCGTTATATTTTTCGTGTTTTTGGTTTACATCATAAAACAGGATGGAAATAAATTTATAATCCTAAAGTAACCTGTCTTTGGTTTTTTCATTATATATATATATACATACACACATATATATATATATATATATATATATATATATATATATATATATATACTTCCATATATACACACACTCCTGGACAAAAAATATAAGACCACCCTCAAAAATGAAGAAAAAGATATTGTTTACAATTTTTAAATTATGAAAAATCAGATTTATGAAAGATAAGATTAAAAGCCATTTAAATTTTAAAAAAGAAATTTCAATTCATTTCTTTATATGTATATTAGCATTTATGCAAAATCTTAAACTTTATTTTTAACATAAATATAAGACCACCAATAATTTAAAAAAATATATATATAAATAAAAATAAAAAAGACTGAATTTAAATGAAAAACTTATATATAGTCTACGTAATATAAAAGCTATTAAAACAGTAATACTTAAAATACTAAAAACAAACGGCTAAAGGAACTAAATTATCTGAATTTGAGATAGGTGAGATTACAGCTCTGAAAGGAGGAGGAAAATCTCAGAAATTTTGAAGGACTTAGGACGCAGTAAAACCGTTATCTGCAATTACTTGAAAAGTCCAAATAATTATGGAACAAGAAAACTGACTGGCAGACCAGAAAAATGATCATCACAATTAAAGAGAAGAATTGTTTGCGAAGTAAAAAAGAAAACTTAGTACTAAAACAATGAAAAAATTAAGCATGAGAAAAGAATTCATTGTCCAAAGTTACCCATAAAGCACAAAGAGAAACGACTGGAATATGCTTGTCAATAACAAACCATGAGTCCTAAAGAATGAGAAAAGTTGTTTTCTCTGATGAAAAGAAATTCAATTTCAACAGTCCAGATGGCTTTCAGAAGTACTGGCATGCAAAAAATTTTCCACAATAGAATTACTCAACAAGGCATAGTAGAGGAGGATCTCTTATGATCTGGAGTGGGGGGTTTCTTATCTTCAGGAAAACTTAAACTACTATTTGTCAGTGGCCAACAAAAAGCAGCAGATTATAATATACATAAAAAAATATATATATATATATATAAAAACAAACCAAAGTTAGAGTAAAGTTAGAATAACTTGGGAATTTCTTGTTAGATGATGAAATAGAGAAAAAGAAAAGGAAACGGAATATATAAATGACCCTCCCCCACCAAAAAAAAAAAAAAAAAAAAAAAAAAGGAAAAAACCACAGGAAGCAACACAGTGGATGTAAAGGAGGACAAACCCAATGACAGGTCAACACCATGCCTCACCAGGTTCTGGGCATACAAATCCCACAGGACAACAGCTAGGATTAAATAGTTCGATTGGGAGAACTATTGCTGGTCATCTATTAGTGTGGCTTCTAGAGATGAAAATAAAAAACACGGCCATCGAAAGATTATCCTGACTCGCAGTTAAACCACTTGTCCAAACCGCATCGCTCTTCCCACGGGTAAATGGGGGGGGCACGTCTTGTTGAGGTTGGAGCCCAGGCCCCAGGTTTGAAAAATCAACTACAGAGCTCAAACTAAAACAAAAATTACTAAAATGCAAAAGCACAATACAAATAGCGACATTCAACGTTAGAACTTTAAATAGAATAGGCCAATTGCCAGAGCTGACAGCTTCTGCAATAGATAATAACATATACATAATATGCATACAAGAACTCAGATACATTCAAAGCAAAGATATTAAATACCATGATACTGTCAATTGATGGATGTTTGCATCTGCATGGAAAATCTCTGTCAATACCGCGATAGGTGTAAATATGCTTATAGGACTACGGTCCCTAAAATCACTAAAAAGCATTGAGAAAATACAACCGAGGATGATGGTAGCTATGTTTAATGGCAACCCCAGTGCAACAATCATCTCCTGCAACAAACCTACCAATGTTAATGAAGAAACGGACCTTACTGCCTTCTATAACAAACTATCCTTTCTTGTTCATAGCATCCTGAAACATAACATTCTTGTCATTGGTGGAGACATGAATACCCAAATTGGTAAAAATGTAAACCACAAATTCAGCTGAGACAACTTGTCAAACAGAAATGGGGAAAATCTAACAGATTTCATGCTAGAAAATAGATTAACGTGACTCAATACTAAATATCAGAAAAGAAAAACTATGGATCTCATCCTGATGAGTAGAGTGTTTGCAAATAGTCAGGGAGACCGGGGTTCCATCCCAGATAGAGTCATACCAAAGACCCAAAAAATGATACTTGATGCTGCCTTGCTTAACACAGCATTATAAAGAAAGGATCAAGGGTAAAGTGAAGTAATCCAAGGAACGGAGTAGCATCCTCTCTTACACCTTGGTGTAGTAGCTATTGAAAAGGGAGCCTTTGGGTCACCCTTGACTAAAGTTGCCAACTTTACTACTTTTCCTATGGACCTACACCTACGCAAATAATACTAAAGCAGATATGTAGAATTCACTACTCTAATGTGCAGAATAAACAACAATAATAACATTTACTGGCTCAGTTGCCCTAGCTAGCGTCCAGCTGGCAGACAAAATAAGACAGGTGGTAACTCAGTACCGAGCCTTAACATGACTGAAGCAACCTGGGATATATATATATATATATATATATATATATATATACACACACACACACACAAATATACCCATTTACTGGGCCAGCAACCAATCACTGTCCAGAGGATGGACTTAGCTACTTGCGAATAATGGGATGCCCCAATGTCCATATAATCTCACTTTAACCCATTGCTTTTACGCAAATGAGTGCTGACTCATAGCTTCCGAGCTTTATAAAAGAATACCACTAAGATAGACTACGTCTTTATAAATAAGAAATGGAATAATAGTGCATTGAATTGTGAGACATATTCCTCTTTCAAGAATGTGGCCTCCAATCACCAAATAGTCAAGGGAAAACCAATGAAGGAATGCAGCCAAAACAACAACCACCATACACTATAACTGATCCTTGCTTAACAACATGGATATTAGAGATAAATATACGTTAACACTAAGAAAAAAATTTGATGCACTTCAGGAGATATCAGAAACACCTACTCAGAATGACAAATATAAGAATTTTGTCAATGCCCACTTAGAAGCAGCAGCAGAATGCATACCAACTAAACAAAGAGTTAAACCTAGAGTCCCATAGGAGACAGACATAAAAAAACGCTTCTAAATGCAGAAGGAGGAACCCCACCAATATCAATACACAGAAACTTAGGGCACAAAATGAATTAACTAACATATACCTAAAAGGACAAATAGAATACACACAAAATCAAATCAATAAGATTAGAGACTTTGTTGAATATAGACAATCAGGGATAACATGCCAGACAGTAAACAAAATGAGCAAAAGGAAGAGTACTGCAAAAGCTAAACTGAAAGTTACCAGCCAAGAAGAACGAATACACCTGTGAAAACAACATTTCGAGAATTTACTCAGAAAACCTCCAAAAGTTATGCATAAACCAATCATGAAAATTATTAGTAATCAATTAGACATCAAAATAGGACAGTTTACGTAAGAAGAATCACAGCAAATATGGTGGAGGGATATGTTGTATTGTAACCTATCCCTCCACCATGATATTTACTGTGATTCTGGCCTACCATACAACACTCGCTTATTTATGCTTACAAATAATATCTTTATTTTATTCAAAATGCAAAGATGATGTTTTGTTCTTTAGTTATAATCACCCCCACTAATTATGCACACAAGTAAATATAGAAAAAAAAGAATTTTTCTCGGCTCTACTGAAGCAAAATTTGCAACAACTACATTCTCCTATCCAGTAACAAACAACCTCAAGTTTATTACACTGCGTATGCATCTTCACACACACTAAACACCACTTTCACATCCACACACAATACACAACTATAACCCCCACAAACACACAAAGAATTCTACACAGTTCCAAAGGTTTTCAACTGTATTTTTAGATTTCTTCATTTCGTTTTGTTATCTGCCTGATGATTGTTGTTTGAAAACTTCATGAAACCAAAGGTCACAGACTAACTTCCATGGCATTAAATATATAAATCTAATACTTATATATTATTATTATAATAAGATATATATATATATATATAAGCCTAAAGTCATTTCACATAAGCTTATATCAATTTTTATGGCAACATTTAAATATCAGTTCATTTCGTTGATTTAGTAATTTCTATATTTTATTATACAGATTTTTTTCTTCTGGACAGATCAAATCTACTCCTGAAATTACTTGGGGTGGTTGATCTTTTAATAAAATTCCATGTAACTAATGGTATAAGGCCACTATCCTTCAATCTCCAGAACCATTTAGAAAGGACTACTTGGTTTCTTAAGGAAGGTTTAGAAAAAGAATGCCTATTACGATAAAGTCTCTGCTTCCAATTTCCAGGAAAAATTCCAAAGTATATTTTTATGTCCTTTTAGATCTTTTTTATATATTCCTTCTTCTCTGCTGGTGAATGTCAGAGTTTGGTTAAAAATGTAGAGGTTGAGTTTGAAATAAAACCTCGACATCCAACATCCAATCTCAAGAGGAAATATGTGTTGACCAGCCATTCTTAACACATTGCTCCCGTAGGTCTTCTTACTTTTCCAATTTATGCTGAAGTGCCCAGTTGATGTTGACCTCCAAAGGGATTGTTAATTCAGCAATGATAACTTTTTTTTAATTAACTGACCAAATGACAAGATCTGGACGCTGGCAAGTTGATGTTATTTCCATTGGAAAAGTGAGTTGCCCATCTATGTCAGCAATAATGCACCAGTCTATGCAACCATCAAGCAATGTTGGTTTGTGCCTATTTCTATGTGGAGTTTTCAAAATGTATCCTTTCATAAACTGTACACTTGTTTTTATACATGAAATTTTATTGGTAGTTTCACAACACATTTTGGCAATCTCAGCAATAATCCTTAAAATTTCATTATGTCTCCACATGTAACTTCTTAGGGAATACTGACATCCAGTTAGAACATGTTTGAGATTAGCAATTTTCCCCACATGCTTTGCAAAGGTTGGATGTACTAAACTTCCAGAGTTTTAAATTTACTGGTGTAGGTAATATATCATAAACTGCCTTAATGAGAAGGCTCAATTGTTTAGGCACCATTTGCTTGATGTCGTTCCATGTGATAGTCCTGTCCTTGGTGTATTCCCGCCTAGTCCATGTACCTCGTTTGGGTTGTGTTTATTTTTTGTGGTCTGCTTTGACCACCATCGTTGTGGGTGCAGACCAAGTTCGGCTCTCCCACTTGCCACAGAGCCGATTACTTCTTTCATTTGAGGAAAGATTCTGCCATCCCTACTACATATTTACCATCCCATTTCTGACTTGTTATTTCAGCAGGTTGTGCACTTTTCACAAGTGGGTCCATGGAGTCACACAGCAATTGGAAAAATCATACTTTACCTAATTTAAATTCCTCAACGAGTGACTTCGTGGGTAGCTTCAGTTTCATGGATGAACTGTATAATGCCACATTTGTTAAGGATTTAGGAACTCCCATTTCTTTAGGAACTTACAGATTAAGCGCACCTTTTATTCAATTCTTGAAAGTGATACCTCATATTTGCATAAGCCATGCTAATTTTGGGAATGAGGCGACATTTATCAATGTAGAGTAATCCATCTTTTAATTGTATTAAAAAACCTTGTGATTGAGGATCGGTAAGTAGAAGGGAATAGAAGTGACTGAGGCTTTTTATGCTTTTTTCGCATATTATGGGGGACTACGTTATTATCAATAGCGAATTTAATTTCTTGGCATCTTCCTTTCATTATGGATAGACTGCAGCTTTTAGAAGAACTTATCTTTATTGCTACCCACTTGAAAAGCTCCTGTAGGTGTTTCAGCAGTTTTTCCGAGTGATTTCACACAGACGCGTGTGTATGTGTGTGTGTATATATATATATATTACACACACACATGTTGGTTGGTTTGTTGTTTGGGTTTTATGGCATATCAACCTTTGGAGATTATTTAACACCAAATCCATTTTTTTTTTTAAATAGATGCCAAAACAGTTCTATTTCAAGCAATTCAGTCCAGCATAAGTACGCAGTATAAATATCAGAACAGTTCTATTTTAAATAATTCACCTTAGAATAAATATGCAGGTTAAATGCAAATAAAGTAAACTCAAGAAACCACAGTTGAGTTCTATTTAACTTGGAGATAGGACCTTTATCAGGTGCTACCATTCTGGGCAAGAGTGGACCTTGGAGGGATGGGGTACTCCATATTCTCCAAAGTTCCAACATTGCTGGAATCTCATCATCAGATTTTTTTAGTGTCCAACCAGGGGTGATAAGTTTCAGTAGCTCAAGGCGGTACTGCCTCTCCTGGTGCTACTAATCAGCTTTTGCCACTGGACAGGATATATATATATATATATATATATATATATATATATATATATATATATATATATATATATATATATACACACACACACACACATACCCCCCTAGATCAATTAAAAGCAGAGATTACATCTTCATTTTTAGTGCGGTTTGTGATTTTTAAAAACGCATTTATTTTCGGACGTTGATGTCATTACGCACTTACAGTAACCATTTCTTGATGTTATGTAATCCCACAGGAATGGTGGTTCCGTGTGCATTTCATTCATACTGAAGACTTTTCACTTTCGACCAAATCTGGGGGGGGTTGAGTCTTTGGTATGACGCAACCTAGGATTGAACACTGGTCTCTAGGGCCATTGGCAAACATTCAACTCACTAGTTCAATAGATCTGTTTGTTTACCACTCAGCCTTTTGAGATACATATCAAAGTTATAATGGAGCAATCCATGGAAAGGAGTAGCATCCTCCTCAAGATATCTGTAGTAGCTAATGAAAAGGGAGTCTTTGGGTTGCCCTAGACTACAGTCACAAACATATATATATATATATATATATATATATAAATAAAATCATCACACTGACTATCACTCTTCATCTATCTTACATCGCTTCTGACAGGTCTGTTGTAGTAAGTCCTTGTTGGTTGGCCAACACTTCCAGGTCTTTTTGAAGAACTCAATAGGAGAATGTCACTTATGGGTTTTCCCCTTTCTTCTCCAGCAGTGTCCTGTATGTCTTGTTTATCTTATTTTAGAAATGGAAGGTAGGTGGCTGTACAGCTGCCATTTTGTGGGATGTTGCTTCCAGGATTTGTTCAATATGGCTCTTAGTATTCTTGTACAATTCCCATCTAGCCTTTTCTCTATATGCTTAGTCTGCATCCATATAATAGAATTGACACAACCACTGCTTGGAAGGAAGATTACCATGACTCACTCAAACATTTTTATATGCGTGTGTGTGCGTATAAACATACCTACATATATATCATCAAGTCACGCAGCTAATACGGATTTACCTAACTCTTTCTTACCAATTGTCCTTATCATCCATAATTCCTGGAAGCTCCTCCAGACTACATCCTGTGTTCATACAGAGCTGTTGTAGATATGTTGTTCTTGGTTGTCCAAAATTGGCATATCCATATGACTGGATCCATAGGAGAACGTTATTGATGATTTCATTCTTGCTTCTCCAGCAGTGTCCTACATGTCTTGTTCATCTTATTTGGATGATTTAAGAGATAGGAGGTAGGTGGCTGTACAACTTTTTTCCAGGGACGTTGCTGCTAGGATTTGTTCAATATAGCTCAAAACATTCTTGTACAGTTTCCATCTAGCTTTTTCTCTATACCTTTCGTTAGTTCCCATGTGGCACATTTATACAGTAAAATTGACACAACCACTGCTTGAAAGAAATCACGTTTTACTTTATTGGATAGGTTAGATTTCCACATGATCAATAATATATTGATAGCAGTCCATGCCTTTGTTAGGCACATATTAATGTCACTTTCAGAAGATGAGACACAGCTACCAAGGTACATGAATTTGTCCACTAAAAGTGGAGACATGGCTTTTACATGTAAACACACACACACACTCAATAGGCTATTATAAATTCATTTCAGCTGGTCACTTCATATAAGAAACCAACCTCTTCAGATAGCCAACACATAATGGAGAGAAAAACTCATAAAAGTATTCTTTCAATGGATTCTTACTCGTTTAAAAAAAAAGGGGGGGCGGAAGAATATGGGCTAGAAGTTGATGCCAAAACTGGATGTAATGTCAACGTCTGGTGTCATGTACACTTTTTTTTTCAAAGATTCACAGGACCTTCAGCAACTAAAATCTTTTCAATAACTAACTATTTTAAGAAAAAATCTATTCATTTATCAAGGAAAACATGGCAATAAATACTTTCACTAATATCAAACTTAGCTTCATTCAAAAAACTTTTTTAGGGTTTTATCGGATTGCTAAGATTGAAATTAAATCTTTACTGCCTTGATATTTATATATTTTTTATATTGAATACTGCCATTCTAATTACTGTTAAAATCATTAATATCATAAAAATCAATAATTATGTAACTAATAATAAATTAACTATTATTACAATTATTGCGAATTTATCATTGTTACCATTATCACATTGCCAACAATATCAATCGTAATACTTATACCATAAATTTTATCCTACCATTGTTATCACTTCATTTCTCTATTTATTAACCTTTTTCATATTTTATGATGACATTTAAAAATTAGTTCATTACATTTATTTAATAGTTTAATAATGCCTTTCACATGGGGTGGCCTCAAACACATAGAACCCAAAAAATTAAATTTCCTTATAAAGGTATACTACAACATTTTACTAACACCAGTCAACCTTCATGCTTGGGGGTTAACTACAGCTGAGCTGACCAATGCAGAGCATGTGGGAAAACTGCCAGCCTCAAACATATTCTCACTGGATGCAAATATGTTCTAAGAAGCTACACATGGAGACATAATGAAGTCCTTGAGATTTTTGCCAAAGCTGCAAAGATATGTTGTGAGACTGCCAATAAAGCTCTAAATAATATCGCCAATAAAGCAATTCATTTCTTTAAAGAAGACAATAGTTTGAAACTTTCACATAAAAATAAGCACAGATTATTGATGGCTGTGCAGACTGGCACATCACAACTAATTTAGAACATTTCGTATTTCCAATGGGAATAGTGTTAATGACCCAGCATCCAGATATTGTCATTTAGTCCATTGAATTAGGAAAAATTATTGTTATTGAGTTAACAGTGATTTTTGAAGAAAATTTTAACTGGGCACATCAGTGTAAGTTGGAAAAATAAAAGGATCTGTGAGACCTATGTGTCAGAAATGGCTGGATAATCAATGTATTTCCTATTGAGGTCAGATGCCAAGGTTTCATTACCAACTTAACCTTCATATTCTTGACTAATCTAGGACTTTCTCCATTAGACAAGAGAACATATATAGAAAAGATCCAAGATAAGGCTCTAACTGTATCAACGTGGATATGGCAATCCTCTAGAGTGACGTCAATCCAACAAAGTCAAGTGGTATTGTGAGTTACTGCTGATGAAACCATGCTGAACCCAGAGTGATCATCTGATGAAGGCTTTGTTAGAAGCAATGCTGCTGTATAAACATCAGTCATTGTATGATACCTACATACATACTCATCTGAAGGTGATCCTGGGGAAATGGTTATCCTAAGACAAAAGGCATCTCACTAATACCCTTGAGAAAAGTATGAATCCAATTATTTTCCCTTGGGAAGTAAATAGGACAGACTGGGTTCTTTACTCTTGGTTAGGCAACCAGTCTAGAAGGAAAACTGAATTGAAACTTGTTTACCATTGCTTAAAAAAATTGACCTTGTGTCACATAATGCTCATGTGGAGTTGGTGAATGTGTGTGTGTATATATATATATACACACACACATACACAATGGATTTAGCAATGATATTTCATCTTTATTCTAAAAAGACTTGTCAATGTTTGGTTTATCCACTTATTTTTCTCATCTTGTCAGATTTAACAAAATCTACCATTTCTCTCTCTCTCTCTCATATATATATATATATATATATATATATATATGGATGCACACATTTTATCAATCAGACGAAAAAGAATTCAATTTGATAATTCCATTATAAATTTATTTCAGTCAACATGTGATATTATGACCTCCTCAGATGAAAAACAGTTACATATTTGAATATAATCCAGAAATACTTACATTGCTTCTGGCAAAAAGAGAATTCAGCAATTAAATTTTATCATTAAAAAAAAAAAAAAAAAAAAAAAATTATGTATATATAATTTTTGTATCGGAAAAATAACTTAAATATGTTTATGCATTCTATTTTTAAAACCAATTACCAATTAGTTAAGATATTATAGAGTTCTGAAAATGGTGAAATAATACAAATTTTATTAATAAATAGTAAACTGAATATCAAATAGATAAAAAAAAAAAAAAGAAGCATGATTTAATTCCTAAATTCAGTAAAATTTAAATCACTGAATATTCCACCTTATACATAAAATGTTGAACTGTTTTAAAAAGGACCTGTTTAAACTAGTTAAAAATTAAATTTCAAAGTATAAATGATGAATTAAAAAAATAAATAAATAAATAAATTAGTGGTTGATATCAATAAATCAAAAAATATGTGGATCAGAGTAGATAAATGAAAAAAACCATAAGATTGATCCATCACAATATAACATTTTAACAAAAATAAGATAACTGACAAATATAGATAAGATCATGATGATATTGATTATTTGAAAATTCAGATCTTTATCAATTAGATAAACTTAATATTAAAAACAAACTAGGCAAATTCAATAGAAAAATGCATATATTCTCTTTAAGGACCATAAGCAGAACTTTAAAAAATAAGAAACAGGCCAGATACCCAACAAAACAAAATTAGGACTCATATCCAAAGGTTTAATACAGAAAATTATTGCTAAAATTTTAGATAATTCAAGATATAGTTTATGAAAGAATTCACAAGACACTGTAAACTGGTTTAAAAATATCAAAAACAAGGATATTATAGACTTTTACCCATCAAAAACTAAGGAATTATACTGATATCACTAAAGAATTGGATATTATATTAACATGGAGGAAATCTGTGTTGATAAATAATGATAGTACATGGGTAAAAACTTGTACAGATAATTTTGATGTTACAATGGGATCATTTGATTCCACTGAAATTGCTGACCGAGTTGATATTATTAGATACACTAGGAAGAATCAGATTTAAAAAACATTGGATTATGTAGAGATGATGGTTTAATTTCCAAATAGTAATGGACCTCTAAAATCTAAAATACAGAAGAAAATTATAGAGAATTTAAATATATGGGTTTGAAAATCAAAATCTGTCTGAACTTAAAAATAGTTAATTTTCTAGATGTCACCTTTAATTTGAATAACAATTCCTATAAACCATTTAATAAGAGCAATAATATACCAAAATAGATCAACATTAGTTCTAACCACAATACATTCATAATTAGACAAATTCCTACAGTGATAAATAGAAGAATAGATTTTCATCATCAAGAATTCTATAATGAAACCCTACATAACATTACTTATAAAAAAGAGCTTGAGTACTTAGAAACCAGAAAACATAATGAGAATAATATTTTAGAAAACCATATAACTGATAATATGAATAGAAATAATAAAAATAGATCTAGAAAAATTATCTGGTTTAAACCCCTCCCCCATTAGCAAACATATATTAATATAGGGAAATACTTTTTAGGTTTAATCAACAAACACTTTTTAAAAAGGACAACCCCCCTTACCAAAATAATTAATAAGAATAATGTAAAAATTTGCTATTCTTGTATTAATAATATTTCAAGAATAATTTACAACCATAACAAAAAATAGACAAACTAGACTGGAAGAATAATGACACCTTAAAACAATCTTGTAATTGTAAAATAAAAGATGAATGCCCTCTAGGGAACAAATGTAACTTATATCTCGACTAAAGAAGGTAATACTAATGAAAAAGCATACATAGGAATTAACACTTTAAATTGGAAGTACAGGTATTACAATCATATTCAATAATCAAAGACTCTAAAATAAATTTCAACAGGACTTCAATCAGATCCAATAAGAAAATAAAATAAATTACAACCAGATAAGAGGGATAGTAAAAGGAAGGAGAAGGAGAAATGAAATCCATTTCAGACATATATAGCCTTTACCCATGTAAGGCTACTTCCAGTCCTTTCTTGTTTCAGATTATGACAACTACAAAAACAATTAAATTTATTTATTTTAGAGTCTTTGATTCATATCAATGCTCTTAACAGGATAGAAATAAATTTATTATCCTAATGTGACCGAATATTGGTTTTCTTGAAATAATATTCCTTTTTGTAAGAACCAATGAAAGCATTTGTGGATTATATTCAAATATATAATTGTTTTCCATCTGAGGAGGCCACAATATAACATGTAGACTGAAATAAATTTAGGATGGAATTACCAAATTGAATTCTTTTTTGGCTGGTTTATAAAAAAATTTTTTTGCTCTGCATCTGAGTTGATATATATTTAAACTGAAATTATTCACACATTTGATAGCCATTGACATTGAGAACTGTTGGATATTCTACATTCTCCTTGGATTTTTACCTTTTAGTCTAATCCTTAGACTATTTTCCACAGATTTTATAACACACACACAGTCAAAAATGTTATTTTTAATGAAACAAATTGAACACCACATTAGTTTTTTTATCATATTAAATACAACTCTTCCTGAGCCATATTGAATATAAAGTTAACAAAAACACTTAAACTTTTGATTCATCAAAATGACCCTCCTTGGCTGCTATCACTGCTTCACAGATTCTTATTACTCCACTTAAGACTGGAGGTAGACTAAAGATAGTTCTGCCAAGCTTTCCTGCAAGTGGTGCCAGAGGTGAGATGAACTTGTGGGTTGTTTATCTCTGACTTTTCAGTCAAGTTCATCCCACACCAGTTCAATGCAATTTAAATCCACTGATTACACAGGCCAAAACATTAGTTGAAAGATGTACTGTTCCTCTTCGCTTTTAATGTACCTCTGGCAGGGTTGACGAGTCTGCATTGGTCATTATTTCACATGAGTACAAATCCTTGAACCACATTTCAGATGGGATCCCATGATGCTGCAGTATGCCGTGATAGTAGGTCAGATTCAATTTGCCTTCACTAAATGCAAATCTCTGACTTACACACCATAACAGAGCCCCCTCCATGCTTTACAGTTGGGGTGATACAGGGGGGTTGCAGCTCTTTCACCAACTTTTTGCCACACATTCACCCTCCTATTTGAACAAAAACTTCAAACTGATATGTCAATCTAAAGGACTTTATTCAACCGCTTGATTGTCCAGGTTTTGTGCGCCTTGGCCCACTGAAGACATTTGCCATTGTTTTCTTGACAGCAATTCTACCAAACAGGCCAGCTTCACAGAATCGTCACCTCACAATAGATGTTGACATGTTTTTCATGACATTGATTCAGTTATGCAATGATGTGTGGAGCAGTCAGCCTTCAATCACACAAACTGGTGACTAATGAAATTGTCCTCTGCTCTTCTTATTGCCTTTGCTCTATCAGCCCTACTTATGGTCCAGTTTTATTGTTTCCTGATGTCTCCTAACAGTAGTTCAGGGATTTTTTTTTAGTACTAAAGAAAAATGCCTTCAAATCAATTTTTCAAAAGATTTCTGGTTATACTAAGGTCAAAGTTACTGAAGAAAACTTGTATTTAGTATTATAAATAAAAATATGTTTCCTTAAAAATAAAACTTTTAGAATGAGAAATAAAAATCTTTGAGGGTCACCAAATACATTTGACTCACAGTTTGTCTGTGTGTGTGTGTGTGTGTGTGTGTGTGTGTGTATATATATATATATATATAAAAAGGATGGGCTAAAAAGTTCATATGATGAAGTCATATCTGTTGTTGACTTTTTGACCAATAGGATCCAAGCACTGCAACACCAGTAGAAGTGTGAACTGTAAAAATAAACCTCCATCTGGTTACATTTCATGATAGTATCTTGGTGAGCCATTCAACTTTTCTGCTGACCGTCATTTCACTGTAGCATAATATATAAACTGTGTAAAAACTATTTGTTAGAGATAGAGACTATTTTAAAGGAGAATAAAAGAAAATCCCAACAACGTCATAATATTATGTTAACAATGCCAAAATCTTCTGGTTTAAAATTTCTTTGAGTATTTCTTTTTCAATTGCTTGTAGCTGATTTTGTCTCCAACTTATTTGAAGTTCATTCTTCTGCTGAATATCTATTTAAAAAAATCTTTTTAGAATCTCTATCGATACAATCCTAACAGTATAATACACAGTAGTTCAGGGATATTTTTTTTTTAGTACTAAAGAAAAATGCCTTCAAATCAAATCTTCAAAAGATTTCTGGTTATACTAAGGTCAAAGTTACTGAAGATTTGTACTTAGTATTATAAATAAAAACATGTTTCCTTAAAAATAACACTTTTAAAATAAGAAATAAAAATTTTTGAGGGTCACCAAATACATTTGACTCACAGTTTGTGTGTGTGTGTGTGTGTGTGTGTATATATATATATATATATATAAAGGATGGGCTGAAAATTTCATATGAAGTCATATCTGTTATTGACTTTTTGACCAATAGGATCCAAGCACTGCAACACCAGTGGAAGAAGTGTGAACTGTGATCCGCCAATTAAAAAAAACTATTAAAACCTTTTCTCAACTTGTATAAAAAAAAAAAAAAATTTAATGAATCGTCTTTTAACTTCTTTAATATATTAGACTCAACTATTTCACATACCACTAGAGCTTTTTGTTAAGTAGATTCTAAGAAATTTTAACAAATAGCTAATTCTGATTAGAATTATTTAATTCAATCAGAAAAATAAAGAAACAGAGAAAGAGGAATTACCAGAGATTTTACTTGTTAAAAAAAAGAAAGAAAAAAAAAAAGAAAATACTTATGAATATCTGCGGAAGTTCAACAAAAAGAGAGAAGTGATTTACTAAAATGTGAATTACAGATTAAAATTACACCAAGTATAGAAAGCACAAGGACAAAAATTAGAGGCAAATATGTTAAAATTAGGTGTAAGTTGTTGAGTTGACAGTCCGCTGCTTGTAATCAGGATCATTCGATAAGACAAAAAGAGTCAAGTGATGAGACTAACATCAGGCTATGAAAAACGATCTGAAAGAGTGACTATTTTTGACTACAATCATTAGTGATTATTCAGCAAAAGTCTGTATAGAACAATGTTTCTTTACACCTTAATTGTTCGGCTTTGTTTACTGGGCATTTGTTGCTTATAGTAAAAAAGCAATTGGAATGGGAGTGAGATAGAGACAGGTACAGGGCCATTTACTGCTTTTATGCTGTTAGGAATAAAGATATATATATATATATATATATATATATATATATAAATAAAAAGACAGGCTCAATACACAACACAGCCTTTTCACATTATTGTTTAACATCCAACAAAATGCTGGATTCTATCTTTGTTACTGATAAATTTTACATTCTTTTCTCACACTCACATCTATGTGCAATCTACAATCCCAGCATTTTTTTTTCAATATAGGTCATCAATTGCTAGGGGGGGGGAGAAAGAAAAAAAAGCTTTAATTTAACAGAACTCATTATGCATCTACCTTCTTTGAAAATGGCCAATTTTCTAAAGCTGTCTACTTTTGCTTGCCAAAAAAGTGCTAAACATTACCTTCACCCTGATTGCAGTGGAGCCAGTGAAAATATTAGCAAATAGCTATTCAAGGGGAGAACTACTAAAGAGATTTGCTTAACCTTGGTGATTCTTCAAGATCTTTCATTATTTTTGTTGTTGTAACAGTTTGGAAAGATTTATCAAAATAAAACTTGTACAAGTAATTTAGGCATACATTCCTGGAAGGAAGGAAGGAAGGTATTAGAATATAAGGGAGGGTATGTTGTTCACCAGTTCTCAAGCAAATCTAACAAAACAAAACAACAACAAAAAAAAAATGGTAGCTGAAATTCTATCCACCCACATATCTTATTCTTTCTTAAACAATTTTTTTCTTTAATATAAGGGGAAAAAAAAAGATTTACAAATTGGCCTATTGCTACCAAAAGACATTCAACTTGAATCTAATGATTTTGACAGTATACAAGGGTTATGCATTAAATATGGTGAAATATTACCAAAGGAGTTGGCAATAGGTAGCACTGTTTACACTTGCAACTTTTTTTAAAAGAAATCAGTAGTGATAAGGCCTTTTGTGTCCTAAAAGACTGTCACAGAATGACCTTATTTACTGACTGCAGCAGCCAGAACATTTTCTTTACTAGAGTCAGCATGTTTTCAGTGAGGCTCATAATGGCAAACCCATCTTTAGCCAAATTGTAAACATTTTTTGATTAAAACATGCTTCTCCATATACATCATATTGTCATCTTTTTACTTCAAATATTCACAGCAAATTGTTTGTTTACACTTTTGGTCTTTTTTTTATTTTTATTTTAAGTACATGACATGTAGTATATACATATAACAATCAATAAGCTTTAGGCACCTCTGCTTGTTGAGAGTGAGTTTTATTTTGGAGTTTTATAAAAGCTCTGTATATTTTTTCTTGGTTAGTTGAGTATCAGTGGCCTGAACATGCTATGCAATGTAAAACATGAATTGTTAGAACTTTTGCACTTTGATTGCTAATATTTCTGTTGCACCCACCTATATATATATATATATATATATATATATATATATATATATATATAGTGCAACAGTGTCTAAAACACAGTAATACTGCAGCTTCTTTAATCTGTTATTTTTACACAGATACATTGTTAGATGTTTATAGAAAAGGTTTTAATCCCAGAAAAGAAAGATGCAATGATATGTGCTTTTCAAAACAGTTAAAATTAATTTAACATTTTCTGCAACACATTTTTTTTTAAATGTTAATATTTACACTAAAAACTACTAAGTAAATAGATGAATAATCAAAAATAATTACATGTTGTAATTGCCCTGTTTGTGCTAGATAAAAATTATGTTTCTACACTCCAGAAAATGATGGCCATATAACCAATGTTGCAACTGTCTACATTTTAAGAGACCTCTTCCTTCTACCTCAAATAAACCTTTATATATTAATTCTAATAAATGAGTATTCTCATTTCCATTTAAAATTTTCCCAGCTCCAGCAATGTCATCTTTATAAGCATACATTCCATAAAAGTTTGCTGGAAGCAAGCAATGCTGTTTCTGACTACAAATGGTGTCATTTGGTTTCTTTGTTTAATGGCACATCAACTTTTGTGGGTTATTTAATACCAAATCTATCTTTACAAAAGAACAGTAGTGCTATCCATAATTGGAAAGATAAGGGGGCTCATACTTTCATAAAGTTATCAGTTCAAAAGTGAACGTAATAGTGAGACTGAAGTTGCTTACTACCATGTTGTAGTTCAGCATGTTAACCACAAAACTATGGTGACTTTCCAACTCCAAGTTGAATTTGACAAAATTGGTATAATTTGCCATTAGCTTCAAATGTGGTGCAAGGTTTGTCTTCCATTTAAATGAGTGATAAGTGCTCTTCAGATCCAAAGAAGAGTAACTTTCACAGTTGGAGATAAGCACTCTATCAAGTATATCTATCAATAGCTCTATAGTCCACAGCTAATCTCTTTCTGTGCCAGTCATAAGCCATGATTGAACTTTAGTTTGCCTAAAAGGACATATTTTCTTTAATTACCTCTTTCTCTAAGCATTTTATTAACTTCAGTCTCAAAGAAACTATTAGCACTTCTAAATCACTTTTGGATTTAGTAATAGGTTTGTAGTGAGGATCAAGATTTCAGAATAAAGAATGTATACCTACCAAAGTAAACCACAAGAAGTTAGATTTAAAATAGAGACTTTTTAAGACTGCCAAATGCAAATGACATACATAAATGTTAGACAAAAATAATGTCATAATCATGTTGGGTAATTTTGAGCAGTTTCTATTAAAAAGGAAAATTTTTTGCTATTGGATTTCTACACCACCTCTTCATTAAATTTCAATTAATCAATCTATAAATCAACATCATTTGTGTTTATTCCACAATAAGATAACACCAAGGATTGGTATAAATAAGTTTTGTAGAAATAAATCTATATCACCAAATTTACTTAAAAAAGATTTTATCAGCTGAAAATCTAAACATTGATATCAACTTGATGCAAATGTTAAATTCATTTTGATTTCTCTAATTTCTCGATATTTGCAATTTGGTTATCACAAAAAAACAAAAAAAAACCTTAAATGATTCCTCTTTCACAGCCTTTTGCAATTTCACTGTCAAAATTATCAAGTTGAAATAAATGTCCTTAAATTTACCGGGCCCTTTCCCATTAAAGACTCTTATGACAAGTTTTGATAATTTCCATTATACACATTCTTTAGACTGGGATCTTCAACTTTATTTTGATTATTAAGTGTTGGCCATTAGGCACATTAAACATTCTTAGATTTATATTCTGCCAAATAAATCAATTTTTTC
>CAUZXS010003900.1:0-40000 GCA_963585895.1 Sepioteuthis lessoniana | reverse complement strand
TCATAGAACATATTGTTCAGGCTTTGATAGATCATTTATGCAAGATTTGTGTAAAAAATTGTTAGTTTTATAAATAGGTTGGTTGGTTTTTATGGCATATCAACCTTTGTAGGTTACTTAATGCAAAATTCAGCTATTTTTTTAATATATATATGTGATTTGTAAATGAATAATTCGTAGGTAATATTATTTTTAAACAAGTTGGAGCTCATTTGTTTCCACACAACTAGTTTCAAGCATTGTGATTTATTGTTTGCACACACTTAGATAGCAATACTTGAAACTATTTAAAACTAATAGTTCTATTTGCGCAGAGTTAAATGGTTTTAAGTATTGCTATCTTATACTGATAATTCAATTTAATATTAATCATTTGTTTGTATACAATTAAGTAGTTTCAAGTATTGTAAATGATTAATTAATTCTATTTGATCCATAAATCATAATGGGTCAAAGTGGGCCTGGAAGTATTGGTAATGAAGAGGTACTTCACATTTCCCAAAAACTATTACTGGAGCTTCACCATCTGATGGCCTGTATCCAGGACACTCAGGAGAGTCTTACACTTTTGCAGAGATACTGTTGGCATATTCTAGAGCCCCAGCTAGCTGGTCTTAGTATTATAAATATTATCTGGTGGTACGTGTATCCAGCCAGATGTATAAACCACTATTGGACTTAGTATTATAAATATTATCCAGTGATATGTGTGTGTATCCAGCCAGATGAATAAACCATCTACTTCAAACTCACAAGCCTAGTATTCTGCATTGAACACTATTCTCTAATGCAGCACAAACCTGATATTCTGGTTAGTTGGGTTTTATGTCATATCAACCTTTGTAGGTTATTTAATGCCAAATTCTTTTCATACATATATTAAATCTATGATTTGTGAACAAATACTTTGTCGATAAGATTTTAAACAAGCCAGAGCTCATTTGTTTACACAGTTAAATGATTTCTATGTATTTTACTATTTAACATTAACAATTTAACATCAGTCATTTTTTTTTGCACAGAGTTAAATGCTTATCCATGTGATTTCCAAGTGAATTGTTCAGAAGATGGCTTTTAAGTCATCTCAACCATTGTAGGTTACTTCATGCCAAATCCTCTTATATAAGATACATATGATTTGTAAACATTTTAAGATTTTTAAAAAAAGCCTGAGCTCATTTTTTCCCCTCATAGTTAAACAGTTCAAAGTATTTCTATCTAATATGAATCATTCTAATTATATCATTTATTTGCACAAAGTTAAATGGTTTCAAGTATTGCTACATACTAACAATTTAACATCAATCATTTGTTTGTACACATTCAAGTAGATATTGTTTTTAAAAGCCTGTGCATAATAAAATAATGGGGGGGGGGATGTTTTGATCACTTCTCTTCAGCAATGATAGAATTTATATTAAAAGAAGTAAACATGGAATAGTGACGGGGATGGGGGAGACCTGATAAAAAAAAATATACTGTAATCCAGGAGAGTTAGCAGGGGACATGTTTTCTCCACATGGTCCAAGGGGGTTGTTGAAAAGTAATGGCGAGTAAAATTATTTTTTGGATACACAATTCCAGTTTATGTTTCATTATAAGTAAAAGGCTTCCAGTATTGACAACTGAAGTTTGTTATTTGATTTCTCCAGGATGGCAAACATGGTGAGCCTATATACATCTGCACAAACCGAATTGTCCAATAGGTGATGAGTAATGGCATCGGATGAGTTTTGATTGCTTAGCACTGCCGTATCGCCAAAAGCATTTGTGTGGATATTCAAAGGAATATACTAGTTCATTTATATATCAAATCTCTGAGTAGTGTGACCAATGTAGCAAACATTGCATTTGCATGAAAATTTGTAAATAAGATTTTATGGAAAACAGTCTCACCGTCTTTAAAATTAGGGAGAAATAACTGCTTGATTTTCTAACTTCAGGGACCTTAGTACCATTGGTACATTACAAATAATGGAGGAATGCATTCATAAGACATGGTGCAAAATGCCTGTCTTTGGGACAACTGAATACAAACCTCTAACAAGTACATTCATTCACACATACACAGCTCTTTGTATCTTCATTCATGTTTTACACTTTGATAAAGTTATTGTCTGTTGGATCTTCCTCCATGAAACTCTATATTTTATAAATCTTAACTTTATATCCCTACAAAGAGTCAAAAAGCTAAGTCTTGAAAGTTAAATAGTTAAAACCTATTTCTGTTACAATTATATCCAACATGGAGTTGGGATGAAATTAAGTTTAAATAAAATGGAAGTATGTATTTATCCAACCCCTCCACCATAGGCAGAATATGACATCTGTTCAAATTTAAAGTGGAGTAAACAACTGGTTTGAAGTGAGAGTTTTCCTTATCTTAAACTAGTTGCCATAACAAGGTGAAAGCACCCAGTCTATCTTACTATTTACCTACAGCTGTGCAGAGGGAGAGAATAGTTGAATTCATACCTTTCCCATTGGTCTCAACACTGATATGAAATGCAAATAGCCTTGTTCAGGATTTGAACTCATTGCCAGATCCATTTCCTAGAATGATAGCCATAACAACATCAAAATTACCCAAGAAATTACAAACTTTGACAGATGAGGAAAATCTGCTTTAAATAAATAAAAGATTGAATTGTTTGTAGAATAAATGATAATTTTAGGGTTTTTTTTTGGAGAAGATCATGACTGAATCTAAGATTAACATTTCATAATGATTATCATTTATGATGTTAAATCTGGAGAAAACGTTGCAGTGAAAAAAGTTAAGTAGGTTTGTGGGAATAAAGATAAAATATTTTCAAACACCTTATAAGTTGAAAAACTGATGACCTGGAAGAATTTCTGAAGATGCAGCACAAATAGGTAAAACTGCTGAAAATTTTAAAAGTTGGACCCTTCAACTTAGATCATTTAATATATGAGAAAAAGAGAAAAAAAATGGGTTATGCCGGAATTTCCAGGAATGAAAATCTCAGCATTTAAACATTCTTCTCGCCTGGCATTTAAAAGTTAATGAAAAGTTCTATGTTTGGAGGAATTCAAAAATTATTATTATTCATCAAATCAATGGCCCAATGATACAATGTATAATTAGTTTGAATGCCACATTAAGATAAAAAGAATAAATTAAAAATCTTATTTCAAGAGCCAGGCAGATTCTGTTAGATTGATAACCTTGAATCTTCTTGAATGGAGATGGGGAAGTTTTTGCACAGTGTATTCTCTAAACCTGTCATTTTCACACTTTATTATTTCATTATACATGCAACATTGATTACTTGTTTCAATAAGTTAGCGTTATTGAAAAATTCCTCAAATTAAAACTGCATTTTTTTTTTTTTTTTTTTTAAATCAAACAATTTCGCTGAAAGATTGCATAAGATGATAGCAAACAAAGAAAAATATTTTGAATAATAAGGTTAGAAATTTACATGAATAAAAACTTTTTGAATTCTAGGAACTTTTTCATTTATTTTTTAAAATCTTAAGTGCTGAATATTTTACATGAGCTGATTACTGATCAACTCAAAGAGCCTAAATTTTGAGGAGAAAAAAAAGTCTGCATTTCTAATCCATAGAAATAAAGTTCCTTCTAAAACATTTCACAATTTCAAGGCATTTGACATTTAATAATGGCTTAAGTTCATTTATAAGCACATATCATAAAAGAGGGAAAACAAGATTTTGTACAAACATTGTCATC
Source organism: Sepioteuthis lessoniana (assembly GCA_963585895.1). Classification (NCBI taxonomy): domain Eukaryota; kingdom Metazoa; phylum Mollusca; class Cephalopoda; order Myopsida; family Loliginidae; genus Sepioteuthis; species Sepioteuthis lessoniana. Next base: position 36,282 of record CAUZXS010003900.1, on the reverse strand, counting down.
ATGTATCTCAAGAAAAAAATAAACTTTGGTTTTGAAAATATTTATTTTTGGTAATGACTTCCTTTACACTCAACATGGCCACTTCTGGTGGTATAATAGTTTGCAAGCTAGACTAGCAAACTTACATGAGTGAGTGAGTCTCATTGGTTACCCCATTCATAAGGCCTTGTGCCACATCTAAGTAAAAAGCTTAGCAAATTACTACTTTACACTTAACATATCGTACAAAGTGTGGTTGGTTGGTTGGTTGGGTTTTATGGCATATCAACCTTCATAGGTTATTTAACGCCAAATCCATTTTTATGAAAATAGTTCTATTTCAAACAATTCAGTTTAGCATGAGTACACAGTTTGTCAAAAACATTTCTACTGCAAGCTATTCAGTTTATTCAAACAATTCTAATTCAGTTTAGTATAAGTACAGATTTTGTTTACACAAAGTTAAATGTCAAAACAGTTCTATATAAAACAATTCAATTTTGTGTAAGTACAGTTTCAATGTCAAAAACACTTCCATTTCAAACAATTCAGTTTAGCATAAGCATGCAGTTTAAATGTAAGTACACAGTTTAATTGTCAAAAATATTTCTATTTCAAGCTACTCAGTTTAGTCAAACAGTTCTAATTCAAACAATTCAGCTTAGCATAAGTATGCATTTGGTTCTAGGGCCCTATCAGGTGCTGCCATTCCGCACCAAAGTGAACTTGGGAGCAATGAAGGTGCTCCACCTTCCCCAAAGCTCCAGCATCACTGGAACCTCACCATCAGATTGTTTAGTGTCATAATCAGGACTCTCATGGGGGGGGTTTACTCCTCTGCAGAGGTGCAGTTGGTGTATTCTATAGCCCCAGCCGAATGGGCAAAACACAGAGTTAATATCAAAACAGTTTTATTTCAGATAATTCAGTTAAGCATAAGTAGGCAGTTTAAATGTCAAAACAGTTCTATTTTAAACAATTCAGTTTAGCATAAATATGCAGTTTAAATGGAAAAATCAGTAAAGTCATGAAACCATGGTTTAGTTTTATTTAACCCATAGATAGGACCCTATCAGGTGCTACCACTCCAGGCCAGTGAACCTGGGAGTGATGGCAATAAAGAAATATTCCACATTCCCCAAAGCTCCAGCATTACTAGAACCTCACCATCAGATTGTTTAGTATCATATTCAGGACACTCGTTGGGGAGGAGTCTTACCCCTCTGCAGAGAAGCAGTCAGTATATTCTACAGCCCAAGCCGACTGGGCAAAAAAAGTGTGCTTAGTGTAACCATTATCCTTATAGGAAATCAGTGACCAAGTTCAATTCTTGAAAGCTGTTGACATTTCATTTTGTACTAATTTCATTGGGAAAGTTATGAATTCATCTCTGTTCCTACCAACTATGAGTAAATAGTGGAGAAGATTGGGTTCTCTAGCCTCAGTTAGGCAATAAATTTAAAAAGAAGACAGAATTAAAAACCAGTAGTACTCGACATAAAAAATGACCTTGTGTCACATTCTGTCATTGCCAGAGACATTGAGTAGATATAGAACAGGCAAAGATTGCTGACCAAATGAAGATCAGAAAGCATTCAATTTTCTTAAAATAACCTCACATTTACTAAGACAAGCACAAACTTTACCTAGAAAAAGACTTTTTTTTTATAAATTCAGAAGAAATAAAAATTCTAAGTCCACACCCTGAAATTATCATTGATTTGAAAGTAACCAAAGCAACCTTTAAAAATTACAATGAAATAAGTTCATAATCAAAATACTCTAAACATAAAATATATATTAAAGAGAAATAGTTTTGCTTTTATCACTCACTGGTATGTAAGTACTTTAATCTTGGAGGGAGGGGGAGTTCTATGATATTCATTAAAAAAAAAAAAAAAAAAAAAAAAAAAAAAAAGGTTCTGTGATGACTAACTATGCTATACATGCATATATTAGACACAGCATTACACATTTAAAGTTTTTTGTTTTCTGTTGAATGACTGAATGCCTAACAACATTATAATCAGTGCAGCACTGTGGGAAGAGGAAAGAATTTTTTTTAATGTAAGTTAAATAAACTAAATCAGAAAATTTGCAACTACTGAAACATGAATATGTTTTATGAATAGCTTAAAATGAAGGCTTATTTCTTTTTCCCTTCTCAAAAGTAAACTTGACCTCATTTAAGTAAAAACTGAAGCAGGCACAAATCTGATACTCTTGCTAAGGATGTCTTCCAAGAAGAGAAAAATTAGAAAATAGCATGATAAGCAACAGAAGCAAAGTGAATAAAAGAAAAAAGAGGAAAAGCTATTCAAAAAACTTAATTCTTTGACAAGAAAAATAATTTTCCTATAAGGGGAAAGTTATCTATGGAAAAATCTAAAATGTAACATTTAATTCAGTGTATAAGAAATGAAGACATTGTCATAACTGATTTAAGCCTTTAAAAAAATAAATAAATAAATAAATAAAAAACAACTAACTTTAGAAAAAAGGAATTCAACAATGGCAGCATAAATAATTCCAAAGTTATTGCTTAATGAATGCTGTAAAGAAAATATTACAAGTTTTATATACAGAAATGGTTATCAAGCTACTAAAGGGGGTATCCTCGTGGTGCAATGGTTAAAGCGATGGACTGCGGAATCATAGTAAAGCGAGTTTGTACTCCAGTCGCGCTATTATGTTCACTTTCGAGCAAATACCCTTGGGAAAGGTATGAACCGCCTTATCCTCCCAGCTATGGGTTAAATAGTACCACTACTGTTCTTCTAGGAGAATAGATTTGGCATTAAATAACCTTCAAAGGTTGATATGCCATTTAAAACAAAGAAACCAAACTAAACTATTAAAGTTTTAGTTGACAACACTTTAAATCAGTCTCCATTCTATGACAAAAAAAAAAAAAAAAATCAGCACAATAAAGAATGAATTTTCTTGTTGCTAATCTGTATTGTTCCTTATTGGCATAAAAGAAACTGAGGAAGAAATTGGGATTAAAAGAAAAAGATGACAGTAAATACTAATCAAAATGAATGATAATAACTAACAATGCTTCATCTAAAAATAAAGCATGTTTAACTAGTTTAGCAGATCAATGTTTGTGGCAAAGAGTTTTAGCTTCACTGAAGCTCCTATTAATAGAGCCATGTACCAGACCAAGTTAAATATAATAAATAATATGAATTGCATAATTTTTATATAACATTATGACTTCCTTCTTGTCATCTTTTTTTGTTCCCAGTGGTGAAAAGTTACAAATCCCATACAACACATCCAATAGCAAATGAATGCTTCTTACATGTTTCTTCCAGTGAACCTCAGTCGGAAAAATTTATGTGTGTGTGTGAGTCCAAGTTATTCCAGCAGTCAGCAATTTGATTTTTAATTAGATTTTAAAAGGGAAGAAGGTGGCGGCGCTGGATTTTGAGACATCTCATTACTATTTCTGTTATCATGAAGGGAGATGTCATAACAGCTCACTTTCATTTTGAGAGTTAGGAGAGAAAAAAACAAAGTCATTGACAGCTTTTTCAGAATCTACAGACATCGTTAGTACAAAACATTCCAGAAATAAAAAAAAATTCCATTCTTAAATGTCTATTAATCTGGCAGCGAGATAGTAACAAAAATAAAATAAGATAAAAAATGTTTATAGAAGCTTATGCAATTCAACTTTAATTCATTTAAAGTGAACACTTCACTAACTTTTCTATTGAGAAAATTTGCACAATCAAGTCATGCTGGGAAAGCAAGGACAAATTCATAAATGACGTTCTATGGACTCCTACACATAGACACACCAGTAACGACCAGCAAAAATTTGCATTCATCAGCCCAGTGCAAACACAAGAGATATGGCCGATAGGGATGGAAGTTGAAAAAAATCAAGTTGGATATCAACAAAGTTCTCATTTGCGACCAGCAATGTTAATTACTAACACATTATAAATTACTAAATAGACAAGTCAATTTCTTAATAATTGGTTTAATTCTTATAGAAGTTTTAGAATCCAACAAATAAAAGTGAAAAAAAAAAACAAACTTTAATTCAACTTAAAGAAAAAAAAAAAAGAAAAAAAAAAGAAAAAAAAAAGAAAAAAGCAAGACCACACCCAAAATAATCTTAAAGAGTAGTCATATCTCAGCAGATTTCATCACAGTGAATAGATTGTCCATTGAAGCTATTCAGTTTTAGGTTAGAAATTCAATAAATCATAGCATAATGAAAATAAGTCTTTTTTTTATCACAATTTTTTTTTTTTTTTGTGTTTGTATAGAATAGATCTAAAGAAAAATTATGTAGTAATATACAAAAATTTCTATAGAAATTTGACACTTACATTCACCATCTAGATAAGAGTAAGTTTCAGTCATTTGCTTCCGTTTTTTAATTATACATATTGAATAGTTACATTTAAAACTCACTAATCCAACTTATTTAATCTTTCCCGCCTCCAATTACTAAGATGAAGTTGAATAAAGCTGATTACAGTCATACAATATTGGGGACTAAAATGTAACTTTTTTTTTTTTTTTTTTATAAAATCTAAATAAATAGAAGTAAAGCAAATGGCTGAAACTTATTAGTGTGTGTGTGTGTGTGTGTGTGTGTGTGTATTAGCAATGCTCACAAAAAAAATTTAAATGGGATTTTGCTATAACAAATAGGATATTTATGAAATATTGACCGATATAAAATTTTGGATTTTTAAGTTGTCAAAATTCATCACTTTTTGAAATATATGCAAACAAAGTTCGAAAAACTGAGTAAAAAGACATTTCCTGAAAATTTTTGGATACCATTTTGTGTTATCATTGACAAATCACATTTACAAAAAAAACTATTCAAGATAAAGCAATGAAATTTAATATTTTTATGTAAATTTTGCTGCTGAATATGATGGAATCATTAAGACATAACTCATCAGTTGAGCTTATTCAAAAATAATTCAGATCTCAGTAAAATCTAAAAGAAAATTTTGTTAACAATTAAGTAATCATTATCAAAATAAAAAATTTTCATTAATCTTAATTCAGAATTGTTTCTTAAAATCTGCAAAAGAATTTGGGCTAAAAATTAACCTTAAAAAAAAAAAAAAAAAGAAAAAAAAAAAAAAAAAAGAAAAAAAAAAGGGTTATGTACCAACCCTCTCCTGGATCTCATGACATTGGCCAAAACATACAGATAGAAAGCCAGTTACTAACCCAAATTTAAATATCTAGGTTCATCAGTTGCCAACAACAGACTAGATGTGGAACTAGATACACGAACATCAAATGTTTGAAAAACCTTTAACAGGCTGAGGAAGCAAGTTAGGCTCAACAGAGCCCTCTCCATAAAAAATAAATGTTCAGTGTACCTTGCCAAAATTCTCTCAACCCCCTTCTGCATAGTGCAGAAACTTGGACAGTATACAAAGTGAATACCTGAACACTTTACATCTGTATGATGCATCACTTAGACAAAATACCAAATGTCAAGTGGTGACAGCATATCCCAAATAAATTCGTCCTGGAAAAATTTAAACTTCTATGGCATGTACAATATATACTCACTAAACACAACCTAAGATGGGTTGGTTACTTGAACTGACTTGAGGACAACAGACTGCCAAAATGGATCCTGTACTTTCAACTTAGGGAAAGGTCATAAAACAGGTAGACCAAAATTCAAGCATAAGAACATCATCGAAACCAAGTTGGAGATCATGAATATCCCCTTTAAGCAATTGGCAGTATCTCTCCAAAAATTGAAGAAACTGGAGGAAAAACAAAACAAAATAGTAGAATGTCATCATTTGATGGTTACAGTAGTAGTAGTAGTAGTTTAAGTTAACTGTTAACCAAATTTTCTTTGAGGTTTCACTGAGATCTAATTTATGGCGATTAAAAACTAATAACTGGACAGAAATAAAATGAAAAATTATTTTTAAAAAAAGTTTGTTTGACTGATTTGGGATTGAATGGAATTTTTACATCAAAAAGTTACTATACAACAGAAGCTAAACTTTTGAGAATGGCTTTAGACAAAAGTAACTGACCAATCAATACTACCAACAGACTACATTAAATGGCATTCTTTATTCTATTTTCCAGTCAAATTTTACCAGATTCATATTTATGTAAATTTTTGTAAATACGCAAAATATACTAACACCCTTTTATGCAAGTGAATTATATGCTACGAAGAAAAAGGAAAAAAGTGTTCAAATATTCATCTTTTTTTTCTCTCTCTCATCAGTAAAACAAAAAAAAAAAAAAAAAAAAGAAAATGTTGAAATACGAAACACACTTGTAGTCAGTAGCTAGGCTAAGAGCAACGTCTTTAGCAAGGCTAGAACTAGAGTGAATCAGTCCTCAATGAAGAGCTATTTATGGCACATTGGGAGATTCCAATGTGCACACGTTGGCCGGTCCATTCCTTGTATAGTGATTGGCTAGAACATCTGATTGGCTATGTCTGTTCATAAATACCAACCCTATCAGTAGCATTAGTCTTGCCTATGCTTTTTGTCACGTTTACTTGATTTTTTTATTCTGTGCGAAAAACTTGTCTGGATTACGCGTATTTTGCTTGTCTCGGTAAGACTTTATTTTCTGTTTGAACTTTTTATTTATTTTAAAAAGTCTTACCGAGAAATTTTTAATTGTGAACATTGGTCTGTCTACTGTTTTCTGTCACTTGTTTACCCGTTATTCGACTTGAATTGTTATTGTCAGACCTTAATTTTATTTGTTTGTCGTCTTTCATTTATCTTTCTTTTCAGGGGTTCTACGTGTTTTTTGTGGCTTTTTCCAGTGTTTTTGTGCGTCCATTTATTCCTTTTTTTAAAAAACAGTAGAACCCCCCTCCATACTTACTGTAGGTGGAGGTTAACTATTCTGCCCTCCTGGCTGATAGTTCTACACCAGCCATGGAGGGAGAAACAACAACCCCTACACCGACCACTTCCGCACCGACCACTCCAATCGGATCAAACTGGCCTTCGCTGCCGATCCCCGGAGACTCAACGGAACCGGAAACATCTCAAGGTAGTCCGATTCAGCCGGCCCAAAAGAGCCCCACAGCTTGGAAGGGCCAGCAGAGAGGACCAGAAGAACACGAGGCGGACCGGGTGGGCAGATTTGCGAAATATTTCAAGGGGAATGAAATACTGCCCATCCCGGAGATCGCTGACAAGATCGCCCCAAGAGTCCTCTCTCTGGTCGTTTCCGACCTGAAGACGAAAAGACTGGTGGGGCTCACCAAGGAGGTCTTTGAGGACCTGATAAGGAAGGCAGGCATCCCATGCCAATACTTTTGCCGCAAAAGTTTCGCGACATGGGATGTCCTCCTTCCTACGGAAAAGCAGGCAGCCAAGGTGGCTGAATCGGACGTCATCACTAAGAACTTCAGGCTGCAGCCGGAGTACAAAGGCGCCCGTAGGCTCCGGGTCACGGTGTGTAATGTCCCGGCCATTATCACTGGGGAGGTCCTCGCGGCGTATCTAAGCGCCTACGGACACGTCGAGGAATTCAACCTCCTCAGATCCCCGGCCGGGACAGCCTACGGGGACTATGCCTTCCGGCTGTGCCTGACCAGGGATGGCTTTAAAGCCATCCCTGAAATGCTGATCAGCGGGGATCGGCAGATGATGGTGATGGTGGAGGGAAGACGCCCCAGGTGCTGGGGGTGTAAGCAGATTGGACACATCGCCAAGTTTTGCCCCCAGCGACCTGAAAATAAGGAAAAGGCGTCGACGTCTACAACAACAACAACAACAAAGGACGCGGCGGCCCCCACCATCACCAAAGAAGCGGAGGCCAAGGGCCCGGGTCAGGTCCAGCCCCAAAACAACCAGGAGGGCTGGACTGAAGTAACCAAAAAGAGGAGGGGATCCCCTAAACAAGGGGGAGAAAAAAGCCCATCCCCTCCTCAAAAGCAGACCAGGGCCCAAGCAGTAGCAGCAGCAGAACCACCGAGAGCGGCAGCAGCAGCAGTTGCAGCGGCAACAACAACAACAAGAACACCAGCAGAGGCAACAGCAACAAAAACAACAGAAACAACAGCAACAACAACAACAACAGTAACCAAAACAACAGAAACAGCAGCAACAAAAACAACAACAGAACAACAGACAGCAGCAGCAAAAAACCCCCAAAAAACAGCAACCCCCAAGAAACCAGCAACCCCCAAGACACCAACAGCTCCATCACCAAAAAAAGGGAAAAAAACAACAAAAAAGTACGAGGAAATGGAGACATCCACGAACCTCAAGAGGAGAAGGGACAGTGGGGAGGGGGCGGCCAAGAAATTATGCCCAGAAAAAACTCCTCCTGAGGCAGGCCCCTCCTCTCAACCATCACCACCAGCACCTTCACCACTACCTCCATTACCCTCACCAACATTTCCACCCCCAAAGATCACATTACCATCTCCTCCCCAACAAATGGCCCCCCTTTCACCCCAGCAAGAACTCTTCTTTAAGAAGCATCACCGCCCCTATAAAATCCCCCTCCCCAGATCTCAATCTGCCGAAAGGGCACAACCCTCGGGCCTAGCCCGAACTCCGTCCCTCCCCTCACTTAGCCCTACTGACTTTTCCTCACAGGAATTATTCCCCGCCATGATCTCCCCAAAAAGAAAACCACCCGAAAAAAAGAAGCAAGATCTCACAATCGGACAAATGCAGCGGGCGGCGGCTTTGTGCTCTGCGGAGCTGGAGGCAGTTGGGGACTTCCAGCTCCGGAAGGCACTAAAGCCGTTGGCCAGGCTGGAAAAAATAAATGACCTTAAAATCTCAAATCCCGCGAACTTTAGGAGTGCAGCCATGGTGACCACTTTTGTCCGGTCAGCTGGCGACCGTACTAAGGGCGTATGGAAGTACCTGAGTACGGTCTGTCAGACTGATACGGGCATAAAGCTGGCGGAGTTGGAGCACTCCTCCCTCAAAAAATGTATTACATATTGCGCAGGGAGGGTCCCAATTTTGGTTCACCCATCTCTTTACAGGGCCCTAAAGCTGAAGTTCCCGATAGATGTCGGCGGAATCACCAGGGACAACCGAGTGACGACTGAACTTGGTACCGGTTCCCTGCGTCAGGCTGTCGGCATCCTCACGCCCAAGGATTTCCGGCCCGTAGTCGACGATGAGTAAGGTAAGTCGGATTGATGGCTTTAAACATTGCCAGTTTGAATGTGAGGGGACTGAGGGATTCAAGCAAGTGTGCGCGCTTGCTTGGTGAACTCAAGAAGCTCTGCGTAGATGTTGCTGCAGTGCAGGAGACCCACTTCACTTGCGAGGCTGACTGTCGGGTGCTGAAGAACGACTAACGTTTTCTCAGCATACGGCAGCAACTTCAGCGCTGGGGTCTCCTTGCTAGTTGGACGCAGCCTTGATGCTGATGTTGACGTTGTTTTTGCAGGTGACGGGGGCCGGCTGGTTGTGGCCGATGTTGCCGTGAAAAGTTTCAAGTTTCGTCTGGTTGCGGTTTATGCGCCCAATACCGCTGCGGAGAGGGTTTCCTTTTTTCGTCGGTTGGCGCCGTTCCTGGACGATACGAAGCGGCTAGTCTTAATGGGTGATTGGAATGCGATCCTTGATCCCAAGATAGATAAGGTCGGGCGGGGAGCTAGTAGTGCGGGAAGGTGTGATAGCAGCCTTGCCGGCCTCATGACTCGTCATGATCTGGTCGACAGGTTTCGTTTTGATCACCCAGGGCGGGAGATGTGGACGTGGTTAGAAAGCTCGCCCTCTGCCAAAGTGGGTACCTACTTGGACAGAGTGTTAGTTAGAAGAGCTGACATCGATTTTGTTAGTTGTCCCACGTTCCACTTGATAGCGTGGACTGACCATAAACTTGTTAGCGTCAGTCTACGGTTAGCTGATAGGCCTAGGCTGGCCGGCTACTGGAAGTTCAATACCTCCTTACTGGAGATACGGGACTTCCGGGACCGGCTGGAATCCCTAATTCAGCGGGCGTTAGTGGGGGCGGTTACCGGGAATAGGTGGTGGGGATCTCTTAAGCATAGGATTAGAGATTTCGCTACCAAGTACGGTCAACAGCTCAATTTAGATAGGGCCAAGGAAGCGAAATCTATAGAAGATAGACTTTCCCAGGCGGTGGCTGGGGGGGACTCCCTAAACGTAGAGCTAGCTAGGGGGGACCTTGAGCGCGAGAGTAGCGAGCGCTACAAGGGCTACGTAGTTAGATCTAGGTTAAAGAGAGTTCTCAACGAAGCTGTGAAGACGAACGCGACTGCGCGTGAAGAAGAAGTGCGAAGGTTCCCCGATCGGTATATCGCTTCTGTCAAGGCCCCGGACGGGCGACTGCTGCGTTCGAGTCGTGAGATACGTGATGCCTTTCGGGCGCACTTTCGGGGTCGCTTTGCCCGCTGCACTGATCTCCCGATCCGGGAGTTTCGTAGCTATCTTGCCGACTTCCTCCGCCTTGGGGCGGCTGAAGCGGCTGGCTGCGAGGGTGTGGTTACTGAATGCGAAGTCCGTGACGCGTTGAAGCAGGTCGGCCTCAACAAGTCGCCGGGACTGGATGGTTTGCCCTACGAAGTGTACTTGAGGATGTCGCACATGTTTGTGCCTATTCTGACGGATATGTTCAACCATTGGTTCGCCCAGGGAGCCATCCCTGGTAGCGTTACCAAGGGCGTGATCACATTGCTGAAGAAAGGTGGCAGGCATGTTTGGGAGGGTTTAGATGATTACAGGCCCATAACTCTGCTTAACACAGAGTTAAAGATTTTGGCCCGGGTCTTGGCGAATCGTTTACAGCGTGTCATCAGTGATCTGATCGGCCCTGAACAGACCTTTGCTGTGAAGGGAAGATCGATCCAGGACAATCTGCACTTGATTCGCGAGGTCCTAGAGGGGATAGAAGACGACACAGAAGCCGCGCTGATCAGTTTAGATCAGGCCAAGGCCTTCGATAGGGTTGACCATCGGTTCTTGGCGTCTGTTTTGGAGACTGCCGGATTCAAACCGGAGTTCCGCAGATGGATTAGCATGATGTACCACAACCCTCAGGCAGTGGTGCAGGTGAACGGAAGGCGTTCGGAGGTATTTGCGATCGAGCTTTCGGTGCGGCAGGGCTGCCCGCTGTCTCCTCTCCTCTATGTCCTCGCGTTGGAGCCCCTCCTGCGCAGGCTTAGGGATGAGGGGACAAGTCCGGCCCTGCGCGGTATACCTTTTGTTAGCAGCCTTGCGGCAAGGGTTTCCGCGTTCGCTGATGATATCACAGTGTTTGTATCCCGCCGTCTGGATATAAAGGCTGTGAAGAAGGCGGTTAGCGAGTACGAGCGGATTGCAGGGGCCAAGGTCAACTTTGACAAAAGCGAAGGTTTGCGGCTTGGTGCTTGGAGGGGTAGCGATACTCTTCCAGGGCCCTTCCGCTGGAGTGACGGACCCGTCCGCATCCTCGGGGTGTGGTTCGGGCCCGACCTCCAACTGGAGCGAAATTGGTCGGAAGTACAAGCTAAGGTGAATGCTCAGGTGGGAATCTGGCTTTCAAGGAGGTTGTCCTTAAAGGGTAGGGCGGAGGCGTGCACCGTGTACGTCTTCCCCCTGATTCTTTACCGATTGGCTGTACTTCCCCTGCCTAAGGCACGTCGGTTGGCACTGCAACAATCCCTTTCCAGATTGCTCTGGGGAGGTGCAAGGCCGATGGTCCGTAGGCAGGTCTGTATCCAACGTACGCGCAACGGGGGTCTAGGTATGCCTGATCTGGAGAGCCACTGGCTTGCTGAAAGACTTGCATACTTGGGCAGAGCCTTGACGGGGACTGCAGTGTGGAGACTGAAGGCGAGTCGGACTTTTCCTCGCTTAAAGTCAGACCCAAAGGCTGAAGGTCGACGTAGGCCTTTGGGCGAAACACTGTTTGTCCGCGAGTGCCGAACGGCCCTTCGTAACCTTCTTGGGTCCAGTGACCTTTCATGGCCTCGAAAAGAACTATATCGGGAGCTAGTGGAGGGTTCCGCTTCTGATCCTCTCAGCGAGCGGCACGGCTGGACGACGGAGGAGATTCGCTCTCATTGGAATTGGGCGCCAGGATCGAGCTTCTTGAACAACTCCGAGTTCTCGCTCACCTGGCGACTTGCGCGAAATGCGTTACCCCTTGCCGGCTTGAGCTACAAGGCGGGCCTGGCAGACATGCCCGATTGCACTCGCTGCGGCAGTGGCTTGGAAGAAACGGCTGAGCACGCCTTCTACTACTGCGAGCGAGTCCGTCCGTTTTGGGATCACGTCGGCGAGTGGACGGCCCGCATCGAGCCCAAGCAGCTCGTGCTGCTCGACGTTGGTTACGTTTCAGGGTGAGAAGCGTATGGTGTTTCTCGCGATCCTGGCTGTAGCTAGAATGGTGGTGTGGACGACGCGAAACAAGGGATTTTATGACGATGCAAACTTTTCTCATCGTGACCTGGTTTTGTTCTTTCGGCATCTGCTGAGAGTCAAAATCAGATGCGATAGAAAATGCTTGGATCGCATAAAATTCAGCAAAAGGTGGGTGAATGCAGCGAGCCTGGTCGTGCGAAAGGGGGCAATGTTGGAGTCATCCTTCCCTCCTCTGCCGACTCATGGAGTCTACGGTACGGGTCCTTAGGGACCCCACCCCTGGTAAGTAGAACTGTTTTCCCCTTTTTTCTCTTTGGTACCTAGTTAGCAGTATGTTGTGTGTCATTGTCCCCGTCATCTAGTTGTTAGTTCTCAAGATCTTCCCCATCCCCATTATTTTGGTACCTCAGCCCGTGTCCCAGCCCACGTTTACTGAAGATCTTGAACACTCATATGTATATATAAAATTTATAAAAATCATATCACCCGCTTGTATTAACCCATTCCGCGCCCGACCCGTTGTTTCTTTTTACCCCCGTAGATTAGGATCCCAATCCCACTTAGGGCAGGTCCGGCTTGTTTTCGGTTCCTTTCGCCCCGGAAAACAGTCGGCCTCCGATTTTAGAGACGGGGGGGATGGGAGGGTAACCAAATGGGGATTTTTTCCTTGTTTTTTCGTTTATTTCGGGGTTTTTCTCCCATCCCCATCACAAACATTGTATATAAATCATGAATAAAAATCATCCATCAATTTTCGGGTTTTAAGTAGGACTTTTCATAGAGTACATGTGGTATTTTGGTAATTGCTGCGCATATGGCGACGGATGAATGGTTATATATTGTATTGTTGAATGGGTCGGCGAATGTGGCTAGCTAGGTCCCCTTAGTAAAAACATAGATAATGCATGACCGCACCCTTCCCCTTCCCCCCAAAACTCCAGGCCTTGTGCCTACCTGTAAATCTACAGGAAATAAAGTCTTGCCTATGCTGGCCCAGTCCGGCAGAGATCAGTCTGGCGACAGATTGCTCTTGGTCAGGACCTCTTCAGGTGCTGAGTAGCACTTTGGCCGGCCGTGTTGTCAAGGCGCGGATCTGGCCGAGTGTGTCTCGGTGCCTGGGGAGTATTTCCTACGGCCTCAGGGGGCCTTCCCCCCAGGCTTTTACTCCCTTCGGGGAGGTTTGGTTTATCGCCCGGCGCCTGAGGCGCCCCTAATAAGGGGAATGCTGACGGGGCCGTAGGCATTTTTGGGAACTCCGGGCGCGTGTGGGCTACGGCCCTGCGCCCGGTCCCACCTAAAAAAAGGCCTTGTGCCATACTTGCCCGTAAGGTGGGGCGGCCAACAAATACCTTGGCTATGCTGGACCAGTCCGGCAGAGATCAGTCTGGCGACAGATTGCTCTTGGTCAGGACCTCTTCAGGTGCTGAGTAGCACTTTGGCCGGCCGTGTTGTCAAGGCGCGGATCTGGCCGAGTGTGTCTCGGTGCCTGGGGAGTATTTCCTACGGCCTCAGGGGGCCTTCCCCCCAGGCTTTTACTCCCTTCGGGGAGGTTTGGTTTATCGCCCGGCGCCTGAGGCGCCCCTAATAAGGGGAATGCCGACGGGGCCGTAGGCATTTTTGGGAACTCCGGGCGCGTGTGGGCTACGGCCCTGCGCCCGGTCCCACCTAAAAAAAGGCCTTGTGCCATACTTGCCCGTAAGGTGGGGCGGACGACAAATACCTTGACCATGCTGGCCCAGTCCGGCAGAGATCAGTCTGGCGACAGATTGCTCTTGGTCATGACCTCTTCAGGTGCTGAGTAGCACTTTGGCCGGCCGTGGCGTCAAGGCGCGGATCTGGCCGAGTGTGTCTCGGTGCCTGGGGAGTATTTCCTACGGCCTCAGGGGGCCTTCCCCCCAGGCTTTTACTCCCTTCGGGGAGGTTTGGTTTATCGCCCGGCGCCTGAGGCGCCCCTAACAAGGGGAATGCCGACGGGGCCGTAGGCATTTTTGGGAACTCCGGGCGCGTGTGGGCTACGGCCCTGCGCCCGGTCCCACCTAAAAAAAGGCCTTGTGCCATACTTGCCCGTAAGGTGGGGCGGACGACAAATACCTTGACTATGCTGGACCTCAGGTAAGTGTTGCTTGTTATAATTGTCACTGTTATTGTTGTTGTACATTGTTGCGTTCTACAGAAAAAACACAACCAACTTTGATAAACTATTACATAAATCATTTGCTTTCATTTGGTGTATAATTTGACAAGATTTGATAGGTTTATAGTGATTTTATAAGTATTTTTCAGATGGCACCCAGTGAAAATGCAATATTTTAGGGTGTCACAAGTATTACCACACCCACCAGAGGCAGAGTCCACATGTATGCAACACATGCACTGTGCAGGCCTTATATTTTTTTTTTCCAAGAATAAACAATATTGTGTAATATAAAATTAACTATTGATAATTTTCACTATCCTCTTTGTACTTGTGCTTTTTAGTATTTCCCATTTCTTAGAATAACTGTAACAAACAATTTTATTTAAGAGTCTAAGTAGAGAAAACAAGTGTTGGTTTAGCAAGAAATGACAAAAGTAAAAGCAATGAATCTAATAGCTTCCCTATTGCTTTTGTGTAGGGAGTATGAGAAACAGAACATAAGGCTGAGTGGATGAAAGAGAGACAGAGAAAAGCAAAAATATATTTGCTTGCATTCTTGCCATGATCAAAAAAAGACTGACTTTAGTTTTCCATTTTTTCTTATCCCCTTCAAGCTAGGTGGATGAAAAAGACAGGACATAATAGCGAATAAGTGAAAAAGTCACAGAAAAACAAAATATATTTGCTTGTATTTTAGTCAGAGTTAGAAAAGGATGTAACTTTAGTTTTCCTTGTTTTATTATTCCCTTTAGAATGATAAAATAGTGGTGGGTCAGAGAAAAAAACACCAAAAAGCAGAAATTTTTTTGGCCAGCCAACACTCTCTACTGAAGTGATGTTTTTATTGCTTCATACAGGTGAAATCAAAAACTTGCCAATTCAAAGACAGATTTAAACCAAAAAAAATTATTTTATTCAGTTCTGAATAAAACACTTGGATGAAATTATTGTTCATATTGAGCAAAGATTTAAAACAAAGGAAAAGTTCAGATTCATTGAATTGTTAAATTAGAAGCCTTTTTACACTCACCAAAAAATCTTCCAATGGAAATGTTTTCAACCTTGGATGTCTATAAAAACATATCGGATTTGGATGGATGAAAATGTAAGCAGAAATCAGTTTATGCTACACATTTTCCAAAACAAGCATCAAACATCCAAGAAATTGCAGAGATAATATGGTTAGTTGGTTGTTTGGGTTTTATTATGGCATATCAACCTTTGTAGATCATTTAACACCAAATCCATTTTTATACAAATAATCAGTTCTATTTCAAACACTTCAATTTAGCCTAAGTACAGTTTCAATGTCAAAAACAGTTCTATTTTAAACAATTCAGCTTTGTATAAGTATGCAATTTAGTCTATTTGACCCATATAACCCTGTCAGGTGCTACCACTCTGGGCCAAAGTAAACCTAGAAGTGATAACAATGAAGGGGTACTACACATTCCCCAAAGCTCCAGCAATGCTGGAACCTCACCATCAGATTGTTTAGTGTCATATCAGGACACTCACTGGGGGAGTCTTACCCCTCCACAGAGAAGCAGTCGGTGTATTCTACAGCCCCAGCCAACTGGGCAAGAGAGATAATATGGAAACTTGAACTAAACCAAGCTCTGGCTTTTACCATACCTGCCACATCTGCTTCCTATGAAAGATTGTCTTCTTCACTAAAGCATATAAATAACTATATGGTGTCTCCAGAATGAAGATGAAGTAATTTTGTTTCCATTTTCATGAATAAAGACCTTTTGAAGATTATGGTACTTATACTTTTTATAACAAAGTGATTGATGAATTTACCAAAAAGAAATGAATTCAATTGATTTACAAATAAATTTTAATTATTTCTAGATTCTTTTTTTTATTTTCTCACGGAACTAATAGCAGTCATCATCACTGCCTGAATATTACGGAGGTGGGGGGGTCAAGTCTAGTGGAGAAGGGTATCAAGCCTGAAACAAGGCATGTGGGTAGAAATGTATTTTTTCACATTAAAATTAATTCCCATCACATTCCCAAAACCTCAGTTGGAGCAAAATTCAATGTATCAATTGAAATCATTTCAATTCCTTTAAGTAATTATAAAGTTCCATTTAAATTGATTGAAGAATAAAATTAAGAAAGAAAAAAAATGTATGAAACACCCAATCCATTTTTGTTCATGATTAAAAATCAAATGTAGTATAATAAGCAGATTTGTACAACGGCTGGATATACACAAAAGCAAAAACAACAGATTGTACAAGATCATAATATTTTGGTGGAAAAGAACTGATACATCATTACCTCCTTCTTCAAAATAGCCAAATAATACACACAGAAACCAGATTAAAATAACAGACATTATCTAAGATTTGGTCGATGATAAAGCAATGGCCACTACAACTGTAATATAATTTGTCCAGCTATTAAAAACAAGTAGTGGTCAAAGAAATTCAAGCTGGTTATTTCCAAGATTATAAGTGAAACAGATATGTGTGAGAGAGAGAGAGAGAGAGCACACAAATAATGATTTTAGTGATTTTCAAGTCAAAAATAACAAACCTGAAGAAATCTTGTGACCTGGACAATTTCAACATAGTTTAATGGGGGGGAGCAGAGGAGAAATAAGGAAAACTATAGATTATAGCAAACTAAGAATTTTAACACCTATCCAAGTTGACTTTCTATAAAACTTTAATTCATTTGGACTGGGATTTAGGAAAAAAAAGCAAAAGCTCTATGAATGAATAACAAGACTGTTAAAAGAAAACAATTTTCCAAGCAGCAATAAAAAAAAAAAAAAAAAAAATGTATATAACATAACTCCCAAGTTAAAAAAAAAAAAAAAAAGTTTGATAGACAGGTGAGAAGATAAGCACTGATTAAATCAATCTATGCTCAAATGACAAACAAAATTGATAATTCTATTTTTAACTAAGGGAATATGGATTCTATTTGTTGCAATAATTTTCTTAATAACAGACGAAGGAAAAAAAATCTTAGCAATGAACTAAGATTCAGGAGATTTTTATAAAGAAACCAACAAGTCTTAATTACTTGGATGAGACAAAAGCTTTGCAATATATTGGTACAAACTTATTTGCAGTGCTTGTATAATGCAACTAAAACAGTTCAGGTCGTGGAAAGTACTTGAAGTGGTTAGTAATATCATGATAGTTGGTATGCCAACATACTGTATGCATTGCTTTGCTCCATATGACTTGAAAGTCACATAAATGTATGTGCAATATTGTTTAATTTGGGAACGTATGCATTATGAATTTGAATGAGATCATAACACTTCAGAAGCAAACAAAAACATTTGTGACGCGAAAAGTGAAGACAATTGATGACAGTCGAGTAACCAGATAGCTCAAATAATTTCAGTCAAGTTGCAAGTACCTCGATCATCAGACAAGATCATGTAAGCCTAGAACTATGGGTTCAAAGTCATTCGCCAAGCCATAGAGTCAAATCTGTCCAGTGGAATTCATCACCTTTACAAACTCAGCAAAAGCATCAGGTGTAACAAAACTGAATCTCACATTACCAAAACATTGCAAAACTTTTGATTCACAGGAGTATTATCTTTTATTAGCATTCTATTTCTTGCCAAAACTATTTCCTAATTTCCAAGATAGAATGGTTTGTGGCCAACATACAAAACTAATCTTTCATGTGTCATCATTTGGCAATCATTAAAGGATTTAACCTCATCAATATTACAATTGCTTGGAAATGAGTGAAGATCAAATTCAATAACAATGGGCAAATACCACTTGAATAATTCACTGTTGTATGATAGTCAAGTGACAATTAACCTTTAAAAATTTACCTCTTGATTTATGAAAAAAAGTTCCAAAAATTTTTAACACACTGAAAGATTAGAGTTTAAAGTAATCATTTCACATATAAAAATATTAATCAAAAGAAAAGTTCATTTTATACACAAGATCAATTTTAGGGATAAAGTAAATATAATTCTTTTTTCTTTTTCCGTGATGCACATCATCATGTCGTGCTGCCAGCATGGACATCCCTGACCCTCTCTCGCCACTTCTCCCTATCATTCATCGCTTTCGGCAGGTCTTCAGGGTTACATCCTGTATTCTCACATAGCTGTATGTATGTTTGAGCTGGTCGTCCTGCTTTTGCTTGGTCATATGCGGGGGTCCATAGGAGTACATCACTGATGAGTTTGTCCTTGCTTCTCCAGCAGTGTCCTGCGTGTCTGATTCGTCTAACTTGTATAGTTTTCGTGATGGGAGGCAAGTGGCTGTATAGTTGGTGTCTTATGGGGTGTTGTCGCCAGGACTTGTTCAATATTGCTCTCAACATTCTTGTGTAATTGCCATCTAGTTTCTTCTCCAGCCGTTTAGTTAGTGTCCAAGTAGTGCATCCATATAGCAGTATCGATACGACCGCTGCCTGGAAGAAACTGCGTTTCATTTTATCAGTCAGGTCTGATTTCCATATGATCGAGAGCCTATCGATAGCTGTCCATGTTTTCATTAGTCATGTGTCGATATCTTTTTCGGTTGATGAGACGCTATTTCCTAGGTAGGTGAATTTGTCTACTAGTTTCAGAGAGGCTCCGTCTAGTGTGGTAATGTCGCCTGTTTGGTTGTAATACATATATTCAGTTTTGTGTGCATTGACATGGAGGCCAATGCCTGCAGCAGCTCGTTCCAAACTATGCAGTAGTGTCTTGGCTTGGTTAGGCGTATTCGCCAGTAACACTATGTAGTCGGCGTGTTGCAGGGCTATTTTTGTTGATTAAATGAAAATTGATCAAGTGGACTAATGTTGGCTAGTTTTTAAATGCAGCTACCTTTCTAAAATTTCCAATTTAAAGGAATATGGAAAATATACACGGGATTTTTCAGACAGTAAAAATGTTCTTTATATTTGGGAAATGATTGTAGTACCTTTTTGTGGCTAATATCAAGGAATCAAAAATATTTTATTCAGAAAGTTCAAAATGACAAAAGCAAGCAGAGCCAGTCCAGTAATGAAGTCCTATTTTTAAACAAACATGTTAACAAGATGAAAGAATTGACAAAAAAAAAAAAGAAAAAAAAAAAAAGTCATCATTTCTAACTAAAATGAAACCATTAACTTTAAAATTAGTGGGTAGAAAAGAGGAAACTAAAATCAAATCAAGTAGTATGAAATGAATGCAATTAAAAGTGGGAAAACAATTTTGCTGTAAATAAAAAACTGAAATAATTAACAACAGCAACAAGATGCTGCTAGTTAATGTTGCATATGAAGAACAAGTGCACAAAGATTTATATTCATTCTGTAATAGATTGATTGTGCGTGTGTGTGTGTGTGTGTGTGTCTGATGATATACCAGACAACACAATAGTATCAGGAATATATTAGTTATTGTCTGACATTCTTGCAAATATCTTTGGCATTTTAATTATGCTTCACTCAATCTTTGGACTTCTACACAAATAAAGTTCACATCTGGTAACTTTTTAAATAGATAAGTGCATATCAGAGAGCCAACAGAAAATTCTGTACACATACACACAAAAGGACAAATAATTCATAATAATGGAAAACTATATATTGTTTCTAATAGAAACAGTTATTTCTTCAAGGAAAAAGAGCAAATAATTGATTGACAAAACATTTGATACTGAGAAATATTTTTGAGGATTTTATAATTCAGTAGTTGTGCAATAATTGCTGTTTGTCATAGGAAGTGGACTTGACTACCAGAGTTGAAATCCTGGATGAGGCTGTTTGCATTTCACATAATAACTAATACCCTTGTAGGGAAAAGATATGAATCCAACGATTCTCTCTCCAGCTATGAGTAAGAAGTAAGGCAGAATGGGCTCTTTAACCTTGGTGTGGCATCCAGTCTTGGAGAAAGAAAACTGAATTCAAACATTAAGAGGAATGGGCTTATCAATCAGGTTACTCATACCCAAGACACGCTACATAAGTAGCACCTCTACAACTAAATCAGGTTACGGGGATGACGAATGATGATTCAGCATTTTGAACAAAACTGAAAAAATTAGATGGCATAAAAAACTATATATATATAACTAAAATTCTCATTGTGCTTTGTATATATGTATTTGTATATATGAACAATAATTTTGTGGGAGTCTTCAAACTAAACATCAGTTTCTAATTATCCAAATTTTTGACATTAAATGTTAATTAGAATCCTTTACTCCTTTCTAAATAGAAGTAACAATATCATCATGGACAGCTGTTGCAACAAGTTTACAGGTCAACTAGTCCATAAAATAAACATCTGAAATTGACGATATTTTCAGAATTAACCTTAATAGAAAAAAAAAAAAAAAAAAAAGTTTTATATTTTGAGAAAAATAAAGACAAAATGAGTTGAGAAAATTAATGTAATTGGAATGTATTCTAATTCATTTTCTCTTCTCCACTAATCACAACCTGCAATAGAATTGCAAACAAATAATCCTGCTGAAAATAATGCACATAGAGAAACTGAATCAAATTATAAAAACATTTAAGCAAAAATCAAACGGGTGTGTGTGTGTGTAAATTCGATAGAACAGATATGTTAACTAGCTGACATTCAGCTTCTGTTGGCAGACAAGTAATCCAGAGTTTTTTTTAATTTTCTTCACTGTTCGGATTCTCTCAAGTGTTTGAGATAAATTTCAGCTTTTTTTTGTTGGTTGTTTTTTATGGATACCCAAACACTTTTCCTAATTTTCCATACAGTCAGGTAGTCACAATGATTTCTTTTAGCAACAACCATTGGATAATTACAGAGGAACCAGTAGCAGTTACCTAATCTTGTCAGGTGGAAGAATGGGTGAGAGTGGAGGGTAGGGATAGAGACTCTAAATAAAATAAATAAAATAAACATTTTGCTGGAAAGCAACTGCAGGGGGAAGAGTATCAAACTGGAAATTGTCCTCAAGTGAATTAATCTTGTCATAGCTTTGTTGTACTATAATAGTCAAGTTTACATAAGCAGTACAAAAGAAAGGGGAAACAATTTTTTATAAACATTTTCAAGGAAACATTTCAAGGAAGACAGTGCAAATTCAAAGTTTTTTTTTTTCTATAGAAGTGGGCCGAACATAGTCAAGGGTGACCCAAAGGTTCCCTTTTCTATAGGTACTACACTGAGGTGTAGGGAAGGGTGCTACCCCATTCCCTGGATTGCTCCACTTTACCCTTATAATGCTGAGTGTTAAGCAAGGCAGCATCAAATACCATTTTTTGAGTCTTTGGTATGACTCGACCTGGGATTGAATCCTGGTCTCCTGGACCATTGGCGAACACTCTACCACAAGGCGAATTATAAGGTATGGATCAAGGGTAAAGTGAAGCAATCCAGGGAATAGAGTAGTGCCCTCATCTATACCTTGGTGCGGTAGCTATTGAAAAGGGAGCCTTCAGGTCACTCTCAACTAAGGTCACCGACTTTGCTTATTTACTTTTCTATAGAGTTTAGGGATCAAAGACATTGACATCAGGATGTTCAACATCAAGCTGTTTTTCTTTTAGAAAAAAATCCATATAGAGATTTTTTTTTAAACTATTTCTTTTTCTAATGTTTTCATAGAGATTTACAAAAGACAAGTAAAATCTTTATCATTGGTTTTGGGAACCTACAATTAAGGTTTTTGTTTTGTTTTTTTTTGTTTTTTGTAAGAGAATTCTATTGTAAGAAAAGTTGGTCAAAAACAAGAATCACTTGAAATTATGTAATATGACTTTATTAATTTCTTTTCCGAACAACAAGAGATTTGAGAGACTGAAGCAGAATTTTCTATACATTGATTTCTATTTCATGTACAACCAACTTCATTTGATCACAAAACAGAAAATGTTTGGTTTCATTTTAAGAATAATTATTAAAACTCATCTCTATATAAATACAATCTTCATTTTGAGTCTCTGCTGGAAGTGGGGGTGAAAGGAGCTTTATAAATTAACATTAATCATTTCATTATAAATTAAACATTTTCAACTGAGAATGAATGAAACATTAACTTTATTAAACATGTTTACTATTTTGTTTCACTATTTCCAGACATTTTTCTCTTTAAATAATTGACACACAGTCAATTTTTTTTTCCATTAACATAAATCCGGTTTATTCATACATGATTTGTAAACATAAGTTAACAAAGTTAAATAGTTCCAAGTATTGCTAGGTATCACTAACAATTCAAGTAAACATCAGTAATTTGTTTACACACAATTAAATGATCAAACGGTTCTATTTCAAACAATTCAATTTAGCATAAGTCATTTGTTTGCACTTGGTATAAATGTCAAACAGTTCTATCGGACCCTATCAGGTGCTACCACTCCAGGCCAGAGTGGACCTGGGAGCATTCACCAAAGCTCCAGCATTACTGGAGCCTCACCATCAGATTGTTTAGTGTCATATGACATTCTTTCAGGGTGGGGGAGTCTTATCCCTCTTCAGAGATCCAATCAGTGTATTCTACAGTCCCAGCTGACTGGGCTGAGCAGATTAAAGAAAACATTACAGTGAAATCCATATTTAATGGAAGAATTAATAAACAAAAACAGGCTAATTTTGACAATTTTTCTTTAATCAACAAAGATATGACAGATGTCACAATATAATTTAAAAAAAAAAAAAAAAAAAAAAAAAAAAAAAACTTTATGAATTAAATTAATTCAACCTAAACATTCCTAATGCCATCTAACAACAAAAATAGAATGGACCTTTTGGAGTGTATGTTTTGAATGTTGTATGAACAAAGTCTTTTTAAGCCTAAAAAGGATAGATAAACTAATAATGAAAAAAAAAATTTAAATACAATCCTTAAACATATGTACACCGTTGCAAGACTACTAACATCCACTGTTTTTTTTTTTTATTGCAATTAACAGTGGACAGATAAGCAAATGAACGTTGCTAGATAAAACATTATGTGACACACAACTGTATCCAAAATCTAGGAAAGTTTTTATACTTCAGAAGATTCACAATTTTATTTATGCCTAATATAGAAGTTATTTGTGCTTTGAGAAAGGAAATATTTCTCCCCTTAAATTAGACCTGAGGATGTAGATTGCTTACTTTATTAAACAATTTTCTTTTCTAACAAAAACATGAAGGAGGGAAAAAAGAAACAACCTTTCTTCTATAATAAAAAAAACCCTTCTCAACAAAACTTTCATATATCTTTTGAGCCTAAAAAACAGAAGGTTTACTCATTTTTAAATACTAAAAGAATGGGTATACTATCCACCAGTGATAAGAACACACACACTATAGTGAACGTCCACAAAAATTCCAAACAATACCACCTCTATCAAATCAAAGGAGTACTAAAGTGAAATAAAATAAACAGTGGGACTTGACCCAGGAACAAAATGTTGAAATTCTGAAAGGTCATTTGACTTTTAAGTTTGTCCCACAGGGTTCACAATATTCAAGTGTTTCCAATGTTGGCTTAGATGTTGTGTGTTCATGTAAGGATGAGAAAACAAGAGCTCCACCTCAGAACCTACAACAGTGTGGGTAATGAAACATCTTGTAATACCTAGGGGTGGGAAGTGTTGAATATAAACCAGCCACAACTCTTGCTTACACAATAGGAGATTCCCAAGATAGAACCCCCCACACACACACACACATCCCAAATTCCTGCAATAGAGCAGCAGATAAAATGTGTTGGAGCAATTATACAAATATAATGAAAACACTCAGAAAAAGAAAGAAGTAGCAAAAAAAAAAAAAAAAAAAAAAGGTCCTCAGTTGCTCAAATTGTTCTTATATAAAAGTTGAAAAACTCGAAAGATGATATAGAAGAATTCTTGAGTGAGGGAGTAACATCTAATAACAAAGAGACCATTATCAATTTTGAATTAAGCAAGTAGCTGTGTTATATTGGACAGTGTACTAGAGAATCAAGAGTTTAGTTAAACTGATTAAAACCCAAAATGTAAAATGGATTGTAAGTTGGGTCAGCCTTCAAAGTAGATAAATCCAAACAGGTGGATGGGGAAAAAAGACAAGAAAAAGCAGTTAGTGGAGGGAGGGAGGGAGCAGTGTAAAGAAGGCCACCATTAAATGGAGTAATAATTTGGTTTGTCTCAGCACAAAGAAAGAAAGTTGTCTTCGAATAGTAGATAACTGAAATGACACGTTAAATACTATAAACTCATGGTCCTTTGTTTCAAGCATATATTTGTAAATGTTTGTGTGTGAGTGTAGATACACGCATGTGTGTGTGTGTGCGCGAGTGTAGATACATGTGTGTGTGTGTGTGAGTGTGCGCGAGTGTAGATACATGTGTGTGTGAGAGAGAGAGAGAGAAAGAGTGTAGATACACGTGTGTGTGTGTGTGTGTGTGAGTGTAGATACATGAAAAAACATGAACAAAATCTACCGATATCAAAGTTTTGTTTTCTTTATTTCTCCCTAAATTACACATACACCATAAAAGTTCACATCAGATATTAATGACTTTTTTAACCAATAGAATTCAAACACAGCAACAGCAATGGAAGAAATATGTGAAACACAAGGAAGGATTGTTAAAAAAAAAAAAATCTCATTTGGTCACATTCCACGAGAGTAACTAGGTCCGTACATGGACTTTTCTGCAGAATCTAATATTTTTAAAATAATCAAACTTTCTTTCACAACTCCCTTTCACATTAAAATGATCTTCAGGTAAGTTGTAAAAAGAGGATTCAGTTTCTTTAAAACTTACCTGATGGTCATTTTCATATGAAACAGCAGTGAAAAATAAGTTTTCATAACTTTATATTCACTCAACCTACCTTTCTAGTTAGTCATCTAACACTTGCACGTCTGTGTGAAAGGATCCATAAGAGAACATCACTTATAAGTTCATTCTTATTTCTCCAGTAGTGTCCCGCATGTCTCATCTATCTTATTTAGATGGTTTTAGAGATGGGAGGTAGGGGGTAGTACAGCTGCTGTTTTGTTAGATGTTGCTTCCAGGATTCGTTCAATATAGTTAATAGCATTCTTGCACCATTGCCGTCTAGCTTTCTCTCTATACATTTAGTCAGCATCCAAGTGGTGCATCCATATAGTAGAATTAACATGATCGCTGCTGGGGGGGGGGAAGCGTTTTAATTTATCAGATAAGTTTGACTTTCATATGATTGATAACCTATCAATAGCAGTCCATGCCTTCAGTAGTTGCATACTGACATCATTTTCAGTAGATGAGCTCCTGCTTCCCAGGTATATGAACTTGTCCACCATTTGATGTGGAGATGTCTCTTTTTTTATAGATATATATCTAGTAGGCATATTTTTAAAAAAATGACAGGTAAGGATTTTGTGCTAAGTTGTTCTTGTTGATGAATAAGACGTTCCAAGTGTGGTTGGATGCAGTTTTAAAACTGTTCCAAGTCTCTGTAGAGTCTAAACTTGGGTATTTTCAACTATCTTTGATCATAGTCGAGGACAAGGGTATTCCTCTAAGTATGTGAGTGTGCATATACATGCACATATAAAAAGAGACTTTTTTTTGCTCTTGAAAACTTGTGATGATGAACATTTGCCAATCTAGTATTAAGTCAAACAGATAGGAAGACTGCTGTACCATTCAGCCTTCAAAATCTTAGTTTTTGCCAAGGCTGAAATACCCAATAGAAGAAATGATATATGTAACTACTTCAGCCACTCAGTAAGCCGCCAGCAGCTGCAATTGATAGATACTTCTTAAAAAAGAGAGAGAAATTAAAACCAAGCAGGTGAGGATGATCATTGTCTTGTTTTTAGAATAAACATGTTACAAACAGACATGTGAGGAGGAGGAGCAGAAGGCAACATTTAATCCTTAACACAAAAACGATACCATCATCAAATTGTCTACACTTAAATAGTAAAGGTTGCTGCAACAACAACAATCAAGTCAGTTACTTGCAAATATTAAAGCAGAAGAAGATAAAATATGGCTAACAGTATTAAATTTAGTTTCAGTTGCTATGGTGATATTTATTTTTACCATCACTAGCTTTGCTTTATCTCCAACTCTGTTTTGGCAATCAACTTTACATCTGTTTTATGGTTGACAATGCGCCTTTCACATCTTGGCAACCAATTTTTTAAGTTAAAATATAAATCTTATTTGTAATGCTGGCCAGTTAGAAGGTGGCAAATATTCAGCTCTAAACTTTCAACCATTACCCCCTACCAAAAAAGGGAATGAAAATAAAAATCATATTATATATATTATAGATTTTCTATATATTTATTATTATATTATGTAATAGCTCTATCACAGATATTGAGCACTCTCCAAATAATACTGGATTTGGTCTACCACAAACCCACTAAGTGAGATAGTGACAACCATACACTGTTATATATATATATATCTCTACATGTCACACTGCTAGCATGAATTTCCCTGACACACTCTTGCCATTCATCTATCAGTTCCAGCAGGTCTTCTTGACCACATCCTCTGTCCATAGAAAACTGTTGTCCAGGCAAGTTCTTGTTAGTTGGCCAACACTGGCACATCTGTGTGAAGGGGTCCATAAGAGAACATCACTTATGAGTTTGTCCTTGCTTCTCCAGTAGTGTCTTGCAGGTCTTGTTCGTCTTATTTGGATGATTTTCAAAATGGGAGGTAGGGGGGTCGTACAACTTCTGTTTCATAAGATGTAGCTTCCAGAATTTGTTCAATACGGCTCGTAGCATTCTTGTGCAATTCCCATCTAGCTTTTTTCTATACATTTAGTCAGCATCCATGTGGTGCATCCATATGGTAGAATTGACGCAACTGCTGTTTGGAAGAAATTGCGTTTTGTTTTATTGGATAGGTCAGACTTCCACATGATTGATAACCTATCGATAGCAGTCCATGCCTACACTAGACACATATTGATGTCATTTTCAGTAGATGAGATGCTGCTACCAAGGTGCATGAACTTGTCCACTAATTTCAGAGGACTGCCATTTAGAGTGGAGATGTCTCCTTTTTGATTAAAACATGTACTTCATTTTGTCTGCATTCATAGGGAAGCCAATGCCTCCTGCTGCCTGCTCCAGACTACGTAGTAGGGATTCGGCTTGTGTAGGAGCATTTGCCAGGAGCATCTATGACATCTGTCTATTCTATGCCCATAATAGTTTCTGTGGGGTATCAACTGCTTCTTGCCTTTTATAAAACAACAAATGCCCTTCTAATATAAAGCCCAAAGTTGGGTAGGAAGCCTGACTAGCTAGAAAAACCAGCTTTTAAAATCCTAGTTTTTGTCAGGGCTGAAAAACCCAATAGATAAGGTAATTAAAGTAGGGGAGGGCATATACATTTAACTATTTAACCCAATCAGTAAACAATTCTTTATAAATTTCATGAAACAAAGTTTTTAGATATTACAAGGTTGGAATTTAAGTTCTCTTAAAGTTATTTTGAAAAATTTTCATAACATATTTAAACGAAACTAAAGAAAACCACTAGCTGAAAAGTAGCAACAAATGACTGCTTTATGACAAAAAGAGAAAGTCCTCATTTTTAGTGAACTAGTTAATAGATATATTTACAAAGCTTATCTTAATCCAGTTGAAATCAAAAAATGGGATCATCCTATTGTGTTAAGCGAGGATAGAAGAGTATTCAAAAATAGGAGTGGAGGGAGGGGGGTTACTTTATTTAAACCCTAATGATTAATCTACTTCAACCAGCCTAACATAATATATACATCATCAATAGACAGAGTTAAAATATTAACATACATCATTATAATGAACACTGATGTAAAGGATAAAGTATAAAAGTTTTGAGAGAAATAAAAAGAAAAATATTACCTGTTCTTTATATACAACAGGCTCTCGTGGCCTAACAATTATCAACACAGAAAGTTAGCTTAGCTACCCGAATTCAAATCCCAAAAGAGGCCGTTTGCATTTTAAGATAGCATTAATATTTACAAGGGGGGGGAGTAGGGAAGACTGGGTACTTTGGTATGGCAACCAGTCTAGAAAAAGGAAAATCTCTAGATTCAAACCAGTTGTTAACCTGAAGAGGAATAAACTCTAGCAGGCTCTTTTTGCCCAAAACATGCTACACGATTAACGCCTCCACGATCAAGCCAGATCATGACAAAAAGTGAGAGATATGCGTGTCGAGTAAATTTTAAAAAGTGCAATTACCTCACCTCTTGACTCGGAGGATAGGGGGGAAACTTGTACATTTGCCAAATTTTAATGTCAAAGTAACCAAGTTGAATTGTTAATGATTATAGAGATGGCATTAAAAATCCTTTGCTTGAAATTTCTCTTCATTAAAGCTATCAATTTAAAGAAGAAAAATACAAGTCTTTCAAGGCTTATTGAAATCCTTTAAACCTGTTAGTAAATATCATAGCTTTTAAGTATTGAGCCAATCTTCAAAAACAGACAAGGTTATTGACCAACAGCCACCCAACCCATCAAATCTTCCAACCACATTACTAGGCCTATTCTACAATGTTATGATTAATGTATACGACAAAAGTTGGTTATTAAATGAGGAAGTTGAACAGGATTTCAGACGAGATTTAAAATCGAAATGACTTAAGTCAGAAAGAAGAAATCTATCATCATTGATTATTCTTTGGGCTTTTTTATACAGACAAGTATCTTCATTTTTGTTGTTACAATATCTAAAGGGAAACGTTTAGCATAAGATTTATCAAAGAAAACAATTGGCACCCAGAGTTCAAATTCTAAACAATGCTGTCTGTGTTTCACTTCATGTTAATGCCCTTGTTATAGTTAATTAGTAAGGCAGACTGGTTCTTTAGCCTTGATTAGGCAATCAATCTAAGAGAAGGAAAACACTGAATTCAAACAAGTTTTACTTAGAAATTGACCTTGTATTGCATCCTGATCATAGTGGAGGGAGTAAATGCATATAACTATAAGTGTAATTTTATGGCCTTTTCAGGTTAAGAAGCTTTGAACAAACTTTTGTCATATTCGGTTTTTGTTTTTTAAAATAATTTTGCACAATTCCACTTCAACCAAAACACAGTGATAAACTTGAAACTAGCAGAGTTTTGGGAGGGGGGTTGAATGAAATAAATGTAGGCATACATCAATGTTAACCATGGGATGCAGCATGGTGGATGTGAAGTAAGGTGGGCCAATGGTTTACTTTATCAGATGTTGGGCAGAGAAACCTCATAGGTCAAAGGCCAAAACTGAATAGCTTGGTCAGAAAACTTTTGCTACTCATTTATAAGAGTGGAATCTATTAATGAGAAAAAAAAACAGCCACTGAAAGATTACCATGACTAATTTAAACCATACATCCACCAAACTGCATCACCCTTCCTGTGAGTAAACAAGGGCACTTTCTGCAGAGGTTCAAGCTCTGGCACCAGTGTTTAAAAAATCAGGTACAGAACCCAAACCAAATTTGCTTAGATGCAAAAATATAGTCAACATAGCAACTTTTAAGGTTAAAACATTAAGCACAATAAACCAACTGAGTTACAGCTGAGCAGAATATTGACAGAAACATAGCAAACGATCTAAACTATGATCCCAGTAATGGATGGACATTTGTGTTGGCATCTGCAGGGAAAAACTGTCAATGCTACCAGTGGGGATGTAGCTCTTATGCTAAAATTAAAAAAAATTACTAAATAGCATAGAAAAAAAATCAAATGGACAATGATAAGTGCTAGATTTAAAGACAGGTCTTGCACAACTATCATTTCTTGCAACAATTCCACCAATACCAAGGGTGAAATGAACACCACTACCTTCTATAACAAGTTATCTTCCCTTGTCTGGTGGTTGATGTTTTATGGCATATCAATCCTTGTGGGTTATTCAGTTCTAGGTCCATCATTTTTTATATTTATATATATATATATATATATACACACATACACAGATGAAAAACTTTAATGCACTACTGAAAAGCAGAAAAGTTGCAGGTCTCAATAAAATACCTCTTGAAGTAAGAAAGACAAAGAAATTTGATGACATACTTGGATTATGCAATGCTGTGTAAAAACAAAACAAAGAAATGGATGAAAGGCTGAATTCTCTTGCCCAATAAAAGAAACCTTGGAATCATTAAGAACAACTACAGAGACATCACTTTTACTGCTAAGGTTTATAATGCCCTGATTCTCAATTGTATCTAACCTGAAGTCAAGAAAATTTCTTAGAAAAAATCAGAACAGCTTTCAGAGAAATCAATCAACAACTTCTCAGATTCTGACTGTCACATCAAAGGAGAGAGAGCAAAGAATCTCGAAGCAATACAATTGTTCAGAGATTTCTTCAAAGCATTCGATTCCATAAACAGACGAGGAAAGATGAAACAAATACAACTATCATATGGTTTCCCCAAAGAAATTGTTACTACTATAATGATGCTTTGTAAAAACACAAAAGCAATGCTTTGCATATCCAATGACAACGATGATAAGAATAGATGGTGAAAGAAAGAGAGAAACCCGTGTTATCAACATGAAGTGATCTTGTGTCAGACTAGGTGTATGTAGTTAAATGCTGAGACTCAAACCATTAGGAACCAAATCAGGTCAATACAAAAAACAAAGCTTTTTTGTTTGTTTTTTTTTTTAATTTAATCGTTATATCATTGTCTTTTTTTTTTTTTTTACAACTATAAACTAATAGTTAGATTTGCATAGCATATAAGAATCAATCAACTATAAAATAGCTTAGCATTCCTGCTTTTTGGGAATATGAGTTCTACTAAAACTTTGTATATTTCTTTTAGGTTAATGTCTTTAGCCTGAAGATGCTATGCCAGTTAAACCAAATTCTTAGCCTCCTTGGACTTAGCTGATAAAATTGCTGCTGTTGTGCCCACTTATATATTCTAACCAACACTGATATTGTATGTAAGACTGTAATGTTATGAATTTATAGGATGAAAGTCTAACTCAAAACCATTTCTTCTTTGCTTGAAATTCCAACATATTCATTTAACAAAAACAATTGAAGAATAAACAGTAGAAAATAATGGGATAAAAAAAGCAAGAAGCAACAATAAGATGATGAATACAGTCAAAAATACAAAATTCTTGGAATAATGAAAGGTTTCATTTAATTACAGAATTCTAAGTTATCAAAAACAATTGAGCCAAAATTAACAGATGTAAATAATTCATTTTATATATATAAAACCAAATACTCAATTTTTTTTTCTCAGACGATTACCAACATCTGAAAAGGATAAGTGAAAAGTAAATGAGAGATTTATCATCAATTTTGAGTAAAAAGAAATGTTATCAACCATCTATATCAGCAGCAGCAGACACCTTATAAAGTACCAGGACCTTTATCTAAAAGAATAAAAGAGAAACTAATTCTAAAATGCTATATTTAGACTGAAGGTAAAACACATTCAAAAGATTGGATTCTATTAAATAAGAAAGAATGAGGACTCAAAAAATTCATATAAATCAACAAAATTGAAGGGGAGAAATAAAAAAAGTTTCTTCTAAATTTGAGATATTTTTTTTCAAAATATGAAAGTGGCTTATTCTAAATTATTGAATAAATGTTCATTGCAACTATTTCTTTTAGAAGTACACTAGGTAAGCGATGGTAAGATAGTAAACTGGAGCCTTGAACAAGGGAAGTGATTAGAGAAAGCAGTTAATTAGAAAGACTAATTGGGGTAGAGAATAAGTTAAATTAGTACCTGAAAAATAATTGAGATTTTACTTAATGAGATAGAACAAAGCAGGCAAACCAAGAATTACAAGTTGAAAAAGACTCATTAACCATAGAAAGGAATGTGTTATGATACGTGTAACACCCACACATCACAAGAGATGTGAACTTTAAATTTCACATTACAAAACAAAAATCCAGTGATCAACACTTACAAAAAGAGGAGACGGCCACAAGAGCCAACATTATTAAAGTTTTATCATTCATTTTATCTTGGTGATCACGAAAGTTGGTCATGTATCATACATGCACACACTGAAAGTTCTATAAAAGAATCTCAATTTTCCAAATCACTCTAAGTTGTCTTAGTGACAATGTTAAACTTCAGTGTTGAAGTAAATTCTTGGTAAATTGCATCAGTAGCTCTCTATATCTGGGCGTTCAAATACAAACTATCTTGAGAATTTTGAACCTCATACTTTAAGGTCTCTTCTGTTACAGGTTTCATCAAAGTCAAAATTGTTTTTTCTTTATTGATAAACTATAAGCTTGTCCACATTTAGCAAAGTCAGTTTAAAGAACAACTGGAGAAAGATGTCAGTTCCCATTAACTCACTAAGATGACAAACCAAACCAACAAAATTACATTTGAAGTTGATGACAGAATGGATCAAAAGTTTATATCACTAACCAAATTATGTTACTAAGAATTTACTTTTAGTACCTACTATAAAAACATTGGTTAATGAGGTCATTGCTACTGTGTGATTATCACTGGGAGCTCTATTGTTTGGGGGGGGGGTACTATATACAAAAAGACAAATTTTATTTTTAAAAACCAAATTCATGTTACTAGAAAGACATTTTGAGTTAAAGCATTCACTTTAAAAATAAATAAGTTCACTCCAGGCATAAAAATTTCAAAAAGACTTTTTTTCATCAAGTGATTGACAACTTTTGATACAAACAAAAAGAAAAAAAAAAAAAAAAAAAAAAAGGTATCAAATTTCATATTTTACTTTTCCAAAAACCCATGGAAAAAAAAAAGGTTTTTTTCTTTCTTACAATAATGAAGTTAAACACATTAAAATGCCTATGAATATTTTATTTCATTTTCTGTACAATAAAAAAAGAAAAGAAGCTTCCTCCTTTAAAGGTTAATAATGCAATAGGAAAATTGCATCTCCACCAAATAATCAATATCCATAATCCACTAATTGGAAAACTCTAATATTCTATACAACAAAAATCTCATTTGTACCAACAAGAAACAACAGAATTCATAATGTTTATAGAAAAAAAAACGTTAAAAAAAAAGATCATTTGTAGTTGTCCTGGATATGATACTAAACTGCATCTAGTGGTGAGGCTCCAGTTGTGGAGTGTTGAACATGGAGTACTTTTTCATTACCCAGACTCAAGTCCACCAACCTGGAGTGGTAATACCCTTTAGAGTGCCATCAATGGGTTAAAAAAATCTGTTTAAGAATTATTCTTATTCAATAGAACATAGTGCAAAAAAAAAAAAAAATGTAAATATTTATGTACAATGAATGCAATTTCCTAACCTCTAGACAAAATCTTAGGTTGACATGCTATTAGAAGAAGAAAAAAAACAAAAAAATAAATCAACTTTAGTGAATTTATTGGAAAAAAAAAAAAAAAAAAAAAAAAACAACTTATGAATAAATATGCACACTTGGGATTTTTTTAAATAAAAAACTAATGACAATTTTTTTAAAAACATTGAATTTTGTTATAGTTTTTTGTTTAAAATCACAGAATTTTAAAATGGCACCCAAATTCAAGAATAGTTTTAACAAATAATTTACTCCATTTAAACTATTTTTGTCTATTCAAGATACAAAATGGAAGAGTTTATTAGTAAAAAAAAGTTTTTAGCCGATAGATTATTATTGCAGCACCTTAAAAAATGTGTTGGGGGTAAAAGATTCTTTTAACATCTTTTTTTTTCTAAACATTGTAACAAACCATATAGATTATGGATCACTTAAAGGGTTAAAACTTTCAGGTTTTCCAACAAAGGTCTAAAATTTCAACAGAAAAAAAAACAAAAAAACAATAGGCCAAACAACTCTTGGTTGATTGGTTGGGTTTTATCGCATATCAACCCTTCTAAGTCATGATAAATCTTGTTTATACATATATTAAATATATGATTTATAAACACATATTTGACATTTAAGTCAGAGCGCATTTGTTTGCACGCATTTAAAATGTTATACATATGATTTCTAAGTGAACAGTTTGGAGATAATTTTATTTTTGAAAAATTAGAGCTAATCCTTTGCAAACATTTAATGGTTTGGTTTATTGGGTTTTATGGCATATCAACCTTTGTAGGTTATTTAATGCCAAATCCATTTTTATGTAAATAATCTGTTCTATTTAAAACAATTCAGTTTAGCATAAGTACACAGTTTAATTGTCAAAAACATTTCTATTTCAAACTATCCAAGCAGTTATATATAACAATTCAGTTTAATGTAAGTAGTTTCAATGTCAGAAATAGTTCAATTTAAAACAATTCAGTTTAGCAAAAGCACACAGTTTAAATGTAAGTACAGTTTAATTGTAATAAACATTTCTCTTTTGAGCTATTCAGTTTAGTCAAGCAATTCTACTTCAGCTAATTCAGTTTAGTAAAAGTACAGATTTTGTTTACACACAGTTACATGTCAGAACAGTTCTATGCTAAACAATTTAGTTTAGTGTAAATACAGTTTCAATGTCAAAAAACAGTTCTATTTGAAATAATTCAGTTTAGCCCAAGCATGCTGTTCAAATGTAAGCACGGTTCAATTGTCAAAAAACATTTCTATTTCAAGATATTCAGTTTAGCATAAGTATGCCATTAGTTCTATTTAACCCATAGATAGGGCCCTATTTGGTGCAACCACTCCAGGCCAGAGTGGACCTGAGAGCAATGGTAATGAAGAGGTGCTCCGTATTCCCCAAGGCCCCAGCATTACTGGGACCTCACCATCAGACTGTTTAATGTCATATCCAGGACACTCGTTGAGTGAGGGGGTCTTACCCCTCTGCAGAGGTGCAGTCAGTGTATTCTACAACCTCAGCTGACTGGGCAAGCAGACATTTAAATGCTTACAAGTATTGCTATCTAACTCAAATAATTCTATTCAACACTATTCAATCATTTGCACAGTCAAACATAGTTAAATGGTTTCAACTATTCCTATCTAATACAAATAATTCTATTTAGTATTAGTCATTTGTTTGCACACTTAAATGGCTTCAAGTATTGCTATCTGACATCAATAGTTTTATTTGAACAGAGTTAAATGGTTTCAAATAGTCCTTTGTAATACTAACAATTTAACATCAATCATTTATCTGCACACAGTTAAATGGGTAAACAGTTCTATCTGACCTATAGATAGAACCTTAACAGGTACTAGAAATCTAGGTCAGAGTAGACCAGGGAGTAATGGTAATAAAGAGGTACTCCACACTCACCAAAGCTCCAGGACTAGAGCCTTACCACCAAATGGTTTAGTGTTATATTCAAGACCCTCATTAATAGGGAGGGTCCTTACCCCTCTGCAGAGATGCAGCTAACTGGGCTGCAACAATATTTTTAATGTACTCAAGTATTTAACTGTATTTGATGGTGAGGTTCCAATTCTCGAGATTTGGGGAGTGTAGAGCAGCCCTTTCATTGCCATTACCACCATGTTCATTCTAACCTCTTTTAGAATCCCATCTATGAATCAAATAGATGTTTAAAGATTATTTGTTTTCAATAAGACCGTGTGCAAAAAAGGTTTACTCTTCAGAAATAAGTACACAAAGAATATAAGTATGAATGTGCAATGAATGTGATTCTATAACCTTGAGGCATAAAATAAGCCTAGACTGGTTGAGATGCAGTTAAAATCAATCAAGTTTTTTGGGGGGTGGGGGGTAGAAAATATATATATATATATATATATACACACACACACATATATATATATATATATATATACACACATATATATATATATATATATACACACACACATATATTTATATATATATATATACACATATATATATATATATATATATATATATATATATAGATTACCGGGACATTGGCCCAGCGGTTAGAGTGTTCGCCAATGGCCCAGGTCGAGTAATACCAAAGACTTTAAAAATGGTACTTGATACCACCT